>JAPCYS010002340.1:0-115913 GCA_028641055.1 Alopecurus myosuroides
ATACCTCATTTCAGTCCTAAATGTCTTCACGTACCGATTGTACTATTGATGTTGCAAAATCGAATGTAGTGTTCCAGCTGCGTTAGTAACTACTCTCTCCATTCACAATTACTTTGCGTTTTAAGTTTAGTCAAAGTCAAACTCGACCAAGATCGTCACTTTCGCAGTATTTTCTTGCATCAACAATAACTCGACCAAGATCATCATCGGCCTCATCTGATGCCCGTTCTTGACCACCTTCTTCGTCTGCATTGTGTTTCATTGCTATCACCGTATTGAGGGAATATAGAATCCTCTTCCTCTTCTTTATTGTCTTCCATCACAACCCCTATTTCTCCATGGTTGGTCCAACAATTATAGCTGGGCATGAAACCTCTCCGAAGCAGGTGGTTGTGAACGACTCTCAAGGAAGAGTGCTCCCTATTCGACAATCAACACATGGGCAACACATAAAGCCATTCTCTTTGTGAGCTTGAGCTACATCGAGAAATTCATCCAGGCCTACCATATACTCGGAAGTGCGTCGGTCACCGTACATCCATCGCTGCCGTGCATCCATCTGTATCGTATAATTAAGTTTATCAAAAAACATTACAATAACATCTTCAATAGCGACATAACCACAGTACATCGACAAATATAACTTTTTTGTATCACATTAAGATGAAAAGGACAAGTTTGCTAACCTCGGTCGAAGATACCATTATATGTGAACTTAAATGTGGCTCGGGTATTTCGTCGAACACCTCGAGTGCATAGTAAAGGAACACACACTAGCACTCACCTCTTTCACTCCTCGAAGAAAAAAAAACAGAAGGGGGGCTGGGATGCAGTATATGTAGGCAATGGGGGCATTTGTCCCGGTTTGTGGCCTGAACTAGGACCAATGCCCTTGCGCGTGACACGTGTCATGTGGCGAGGCATTGGTCCCGGTTCATGCGACAAACCGGGACGAATGCCCGCAAAAAAAACGGGACTAATGTCCCTGAAGCGATTTCTGCTGCCCCGGCCGAAAACCAGAACCAATGCATAGCATTGCTCCCGTTTTTTTGTGCAACCGGGACTAATGCCATTTCTGACACAAAATGAAAGGGGGTGTTTCCACTAGTGGATAACAGCTGCTAATATGGTAGTGTTCTCATCATCTAAAATTCCTGAAGCTTCCTATCCTCAAAAAATTCCACCACTGTTCTGTCGATGCTGCTCGAAGTGTGTATCCTCATTGGTCACTACCCTCGCCTCTCTCACGCTCTTCGGTTTTAAAAGACGTACGAGATAGAACACTTTTCAATTTCGAATTTTAACTCTGCTACATGAAGGAGCCGGTTGCAAATAACTTCTTGAATGGATTTGTACGGGGAGCAGGGCTTGCATTTGAGATTCTCTGGTTATTTATCTAGTGGGTTCTCTACTGTCGAGTTGTACGCACATTGTTATGAGCCAGCAACTCGATTATCAATTGAAGGGTAAAAATGGAATACAATTGCTCTAGTCAGTATCGATGTAGTCTGTGTAGATGTGGAGCTTCCAAAAAAAAAATAGACATAGAGTTATCAGGAAATCCTATATATGTGCCAGTACATTTAAATTTGGCACCTTTTATTTGGAAACCCACGCATGAGAAGTGTCTTAGCTCGACCAGGACTTGACACACTAAATTTCAATATAGTGTACGTGCTGATTAATATAGTAACCAGCTGTTTTCTATATCCATGTTTATGTTGTTTATAAGAGTAAAATCCATCTTTTTACGCCCTTTTAAACATTTTACCACTAATTATCCCATGTAGCATTATTTTTCCTAACTACCACATTTAGTAGAAGTTTTGAGATGGTACACACTAAGTCATAGTAGTCGATTGCCGGCGGTACCACAGTGGTGGAGAGGGCGCGCTGGAGCTGAGAACGTTCGTCACGGAGGAGGTCTGGGCTGGAGACGTCGACATGGTGGCGGCGGAAGCTAGATTATATTGGAAGGGCTGATACCATATAAACGTGTAAGATGAGAAACGGTTTGTGGGAAGACGCCTCACAACACGGGCGATCGGCTCATATATAGGATATGGTAGGTTCAAAACGTGTCCATCTATACAATATGTACAAAACAGAGTACTCTCTACCCTTTGTGCGTTTGGGTGTGGCGGCGCGGGTTGTCCTTCCCCAGCCCCCCCTCCGCCTGGGCTTGGTGTTGCCGGGCACCACGGTGGAATGGCTCTCCGGCGGCGGCGGTGGCTCATCGGAGTCGCACTGGCACGGCGGCCTGCATAGTGCAGATCTGATCTGAATTGGATCCGGTCGCATGGGCTTCTTTCAGCAGATTGGCGGCGCGGGATCGGCTCAGAGACCTCCTCCCGGGCAGATCGGCTACCTGGGGTTGTGGTCTAGGCCGCTGGGCTGCTACCCATGGTGGTGCGGCGGCGTGGGTTCGATACTGGCAAGGTGCCGATGGGGTGGCTACGGCTGTCCCCGAGGCACTTTGTGGCAGATATAATAACCACGTACGCTGAAGAATCAAAATTTGTTATTCTAGTATTAACTTGGCGTGCAGAAAAAATTCATGATGTTTCCCGAGGAGTTCCGATGGCCGAGAGGCAATTGTGGGAAGATATCCGTGGATACAATTAATCACTAGTTTTGGTCTAGCTAGCCACTACATCTTTTGAATTGCAGAACTATGATTTTACATGTCTATTGTAGCCAACTGCCAATGTTATATCTTAATGGTCGGTGATTTCCATGAAAGATTAATATTTGAAGTGTCCTCCTAACAGAGTTTTGAGCTAGACTTGGCTGAAATTTAGTTTCATTTTGTCAGGATTGTTTGATAAATTCAATACCCACAAGAAGTGATCACAAATTACTTTATCCAAGCAACTAACTAAACAAAATACCATTTGTGGCTATAAATAACCAAGGAGATCCATAAAACAAATTTTAATGATACCTTTGATCTCGATTAGTGAAAGATAAAAAAAATTGTTTACATGCATTTAACGTATCAAGATAGAGGAATTAAAAGGTAAGACATGGTTGTCAACAAACATACAAATAAAAATAAAAATAGATAAGATATCATGTGTATCTGACGCCAAACACATTGATCAAACTACATTTCATTAATAGGACCTGGTTGGTGATAACAAAAGCAATCGAAGGGAAAAGATGTAGTAAATGAGACGAGGACGATGTTTTGTCCTATCTTCTTATTGAGCGCTAAAAAGACAAGGCTTCAGATAACAAGGCTTCAGATAGAGCCATACTTATTTGTAAGAATTACTAGTATTCTATGGGAATGCAGTAGTGTAAACTCCAATTGCGTCAAGAGCCGAGCCAGCGCGCCCATGAAAGCCCACCACGCTAACATTGTTGTCCTCTGGAATGACGAACTGAGTACCATTTCCTTTTCCGTAAGGGCCATATGAGCCAAGATTTGTGACAATCTTGAGTGAGGTTACAACAACACTGCGTCCTAAAGTAGCCGTTGTACCCATAATTTTCTTCACAGTTTCAGTAGGTTGAAGGTTGATCTGCAAAAAAAACGTGGAACCGTCAATCAGGTACCATCTCGGTATATGCACAAGTAGATGGAAGAAACACATATCTGTGTATATCCATCACGTTTGAGTTTGTACACAGATCATTATGGTTACTTTGTGGGAATGTAGAGGCTAGATATTTGCTCATAGTCCGTCCAAACTAATACTCCTACATCGTCATTTGCAATGAAAAATGTATTCTTGAGAAATTGTACTCACCATGACAGGAACCCCACCATTACCACCCCATGGTCCAGCGGTTTGCTTCGTTCCCGCTTCGTCGATGTAGGAAAATGAAATCGAATCGATCACATCTCCTGCACGAATTGTCACACTCTCTAAACGCTGAGGCTTGGCTGTAACGTCAACATCTCCCCCTCCATTGCCACCAATCGGCGGAAGAACCTTAAGGACCTGCGCATAATTTGATGAATGATTAGCATGCATGCATAAATGCTGATTATGCCAGGGTGCCAAGCATGTTTCCGTGAGGGTCGATGCGTGCGAGAATGGAGGTGTTACCCTACCTGTCCTGCAAAGTTGGGGCACACAGCACGGATACGAAGCTCCTTCATAACTCCCCCACTTACTGCCTTGTCCGTGTAGGTGATAGTCCCTTGAGCATGGGCAAACTCTCCAGTCCCGCCAACAATTGCCCATTGGCCACCCGCTCCTGGATTAGGTCCGTTAAGTCCTTGCACTTTAAGCACGGACCCCTTGAGCCTAATCCAAAGCATGCAAACATAGTTAAGCATGTGGATGGCAGGAAGCTTTGATGAACCGTATACACCAAAACAAACT
The DNA here is from genome assembly GCA_028641055.1 of Alopecurus myosuroides. NCBI lineage: Eukaryota > Viridiplantae > Streptophyta > Magnoliopsida > Poales > Poaceae > Alopecurus > Alopecurus myosuroides. The sequence goes on from JAPCYS010002340.1 coordinate 4,338, forward strand.
CTCAAATAAATTTGGGCTTAAAAGCTTTACCTGTCGTCGACGAACATCATGCTGAAAGAAATGAACCAATTTTGCTCGGTCTTTCCAGCGCCAAGGTGGAGTCCTTGAGCACGGGCCACAAGCTTGCCATTGGGGAGAACGCCATCGTATATGGCCCAGTCGTTAACGACGGCCACGCCGAAATAATTGGGAAGGCCTGGGTTCACTATAATTTTCTGGTTAGCATCTGCCGATCCTTCCAGTATCTGGTACAGGTACAAGTGGAGGACATACTCCCTTTGCTGGACCTGGGGGGTAACAAGGCCAGACTGGAGATAGGAAGGGTTGGATGCCATTGGCTAAAACTACGAAATGCAGCTAGGCTAGGCTAGGGGAAGCGCGTAAGCTAGCAAATCAAGGGATCGTGTATCTATGGAAGCTGTGTGGAAATGAACGGGTGTAGGGGGCCAATATCTACGTTAAGTATTCCGTCACGAGGTTCACGACCCACATTTACAAATGCTTGCATCGATCGGCAACGCGCGCGATGCATGTTGCCGGCCAGTGCTTCAGATATGATTTCACGTGAACAACGTCAGGGCATCTTGCCTCGTTTGACTTAATTTGGGGTTCACCCGAGTAGCGATCCTCTGCTGATCCGTATCTTGATCGCGCGCGGGATGCTTGCTGTCCCCCGGTGCTCCAGATAAAATTTCACGTGACCGCTGCCATACACGTGGAACCTCAGTTCCAACGTCCTCAAGGAATTCACGTACTAGCTCAAGCTGTTTGCATGGATTAGCTGCTAGCTAGCTCTGTACGATTGAAACACAACCAAGTTCCAATAAAAAAAATTCTGAATTTTGCAAGCGACAACAACCGTACATGAAAGTGCCAATCGAAGTTGCCAACCATGAGTAAGAGCCATGGAGAGCACCAAACTAATAGTAGTTGAGTTTGACAACTGGATTGAATCTGTCTTCATAGTCAAGTCCATATCTCTGTATGTATGAATCATTTTGCCACAAGACGTGCCTTGTATTTCTCAATAGAACAATCAGACATCTTTTTAATTTGAAAACCCATTTAGGATCAATAAAATTAATACCTTGGACCAGAGGAACAAGACGACACATCTTGTTTTTTTTGAACAAAGAATGGGGCCAGGCCCTGGTGCTGCGAATTCATTAACCAGGCGGCAGGGACAGATTACAGAAAGGTCCTTTATCATCCCTTGCCCAGGAAGACCTAAAATTCGAAAAAAGAACCTCAGAAGTTACAGAAAGCACCCTAGGACTAATAATTAGAAAGCAATCAGGTCCTCCGGTGCCGCCACCACCATTCGCCGGTGTCCTCCAGGCGCCGGAAGAATCGAGGACAGAGAGGGGAGTGCTCGGAGTCTCTCTCGGAACGCTTCCTCCAGCGAAGAGCCACCGACGCCAGCAACCGCAGAGGTCTCGGGGACGAACCACTTGAGCGCGCTGGGTCACCGAGCTCCGACGTTGAGCTCTGAAGACCTCCATCACGGAGGAGTAGATAGGACCGCCATGCCGGCCGAGAGTCGCTAGGTCCATGTAGGACTCAGCGTAGTACGCTCGAAGATGCAGCTTGAAGAGATTCCACCCCCTACAACAAAGACGGAGTGATCGCTATATCTCCCCCACCCCTTGCCTCCATGGCCGGTCAGGTGAGGAGAAAACTTCGTGCTCCAGGTCGTTGCAGAGAGGAGAGCGCGAGATTCCAGAGACAGAAACCAGCCTTCGAGCTTATGGGAGAGGGAGGCTGTGCCATGGTTCTTCTTCCTCGTCCCAAACCATTGGAGCTCGAGCAACGGAAGAATCGCGACTAGAGGCTTACTCCTTCGGCTCGGGAGAAGGAGGAAGCACAACCTCAACGACAAAGAGTCAAAGCAACTGGAAAGCCAGCAAACAAGCAGAAAAGAAAACCTACAACTACTCTTTACAACCCGCGCAACGTATCCCCCTCAAATCCGGCCGGCAGCGCCGCCGGAAATCGAGCAGGAGCTCGCCGGGATCTCACCGACGACTCTCAAGGAAAGAAGCGGTGGAGGAGACTAGAGGATAAGGTTGGGTGCCGTCCATGCACACTGTTGCGACGACACATCTAGTTAGCTTGCAAGGAAGCAAACTCAGCTTCCATTCCATCTTGCCAATGCGGACGAGACCGAGCTTGACAATGATCAAGCGGATCTGTCTTGAGACGATCGACATTATGAGTAGAGAAAACTGTAGACTAACCAACGTTTCCATCAGTGTGTTCCTTGGGTTGTCTGGTCCCACATCCCCTGCCTCCTGTGCCGCTCCTCTGGGGCGACACCGGGGGCGACCCAAACCCTAGAGCCGCCACACCTCTCTCCCCTGGACGCCGCCGCCGGCGCTCGTCGTCATCGGTGGTGGGGCCCGTTTTCAAAGGAGATGCGGCGGTGAGGTGCGGTCCTGGTGCTCGGTGACGCGGGGCGCGTTGGTGAGGCCTGGTCTTGTGGCGTCGCGGCATCTCGGCTCACGGTGCTGCGTTAATTTATCAAGTTGAGGCATTTTGATTTGGATCTCAATAAGTTAGACAAAAATAAGATTGGGAAGAGTGACAAGAAACTGGTTTTGCGGCAGGACATGTGCGGCACAACTCGTGTGTGGCGGAGGTGGCGGCGCTCGCCCGCGCGGGCAAGATCGGCGGCGGCCTATTGGGCCTGATTTGCGCTCAGCGGTTGTGGCATCGCGCCCGGCAAGTCGGTGAGGTGGTGTTGTATCCGACTGGCGCTCGTTCCTCTCCCCAGCACCGACGAGTGGGTGCGCAGTCTGGCGGTGGTGCTCTCCGGCTGGCGGCGCTCCGACATGGATGGCGGCGGTGCGTGGCGCTGCCACTTGGCAGCGTTGGTGTTCTACCTGTGGGACTTGGCCAATGGATCTTCGGGCTGATACCTAGGCCCTTGGGCCCGATCTGGGTTAGTTTGGGCAGGTTAAGGATTCCACGGGTCAACTTTTGTTGGACTAAGCGGAAATCTAGGATGAAGATGGAGGCTACGATAGTGCATCTTCTATAGCGCGGCCGCCGGAGCTTCACTGGCCAGCGTTGGGCCCGGCCGAACCTGTTGGTCTGGTGTGCTCCTGCTGCAGTGTCCGGTCTTCTACTTCCTTTGGCGGTGGAGGTCGATCCCTCCCACGTGGTTGTTATCCCGTTATCCCGGGTCTATGGTTGTTCCTACTCGTTCCTTCCGACCTCGCAAACCTTGTCATAATTATACTGCGTTGGTGACCTCGCGATTGTGGTGGCGCATATTTGTGGGCGGCGTGCTCGATGGAGCCGACGAAGTAGCCAGGGTAATGCGTTGTTGGGGGTCGGGCTAAATCCCTGTTGTCTTTGCCGACACCAACGCGGTGACGTCTGCGGGCGCTGCCGGCTTCTTGAAGGGCGTCGGATATACCCCTACCCTATTCCCCTCCGTGTACCAGGAGAAATGCTAGGTGGAGTCTGGGAAGCAGCGGCCTCGTCGCATTCCTTTTTGAAGGTGTTGCTTGGTACGCGACATTCTGGTGGGCTTTGGACAGTGGTGGGAATTCTCCGGTGGGTGTAACAGTGGTAGCCCTTCCTCGTTTTTGTCGATCTAGCGTTTGTTAGCATTAGTTTCTTTTTTCGTCGATCTGGCATTTGTTAGCATTTAGTTTCTTTTTTTTTTACTAGCAAACATGCCCGTGCGTTGCTATGGGAGAGAAAAATTTATCTCACATATAGCCGTATAAAGTGAATTGTTGTTGGCATGGTGGGTACATCGATCGGGTTATATGACTTTGGGCTCAATAATAAAGTACGATTGTTTTCTTACATGACTATGTGCTTAGTATATCACCACAAGAGATTACTATTATGAAGAGACCACTGCATGGAAGTTTTATCAAGATTTTTCTATTTTTTTGTAGGTTTTTTCGTGCGAAGATAAGAGACAAATATACCATTACATTCAAAATATAATGGTTTTACAGTTTACAATATGCTTTATTTTCGAAATTATTATATGATCAAACACTGATTTAATGGAGCTGGGGCAATAAAAAAATAGCATGGAAAATATAAATGCAGCGTGACTCAGAACACTGGATGAATCGATTACCAAAGAGGGTGTAGTGAATGTCCTTTCCGAGCTTTTTATATTGAGTACAAGCACGCATGCAGTCGCCGCCATGTGGATGCTGCAGCTGCAAGACCACATCTTCGTCAGCCAGTATTCGCTTGCTATCTACCGTCTCCTATCAGAAGCCGGACAAACTCGAGATGAGGTGGAGGCCGCCGTGTCTCCTCTCCCTTCGGCCTCTTTTTCAGGCCTCGTCGAGAGCGACATTAACAAGCACTTGATCCAGCAACTTCAATGGAGACACCGCCGACGCCACTCCCAGGTCCTGCAACTGCTTCCATAGGTGGAGTCACTGCCGCCGCTTTGCCCAGTTCCCGTTCCAAGTCATGCCGTAAGTTCGCCCAGGTCTGGCTGCTGCTTAGCCGAGGTGAATTTCTCAAACACGTTTCATGCATTACGCAACCGGCCGGCATGCGTGATGGTGTTCACGATGGAGTTGCACGTGAAAAATTCTCCACTACACCCATGCCCTGCATCTCATCGAGAATACAGAACGCCCGGACCGGCTGCTGCATCAGATACACACACCGCTCATCGTCGGCCGCACGCCGGCTAGACGCATCTCCGCCCATAGCTTTCTGACCTTGCCGAGTTGAGCGCGCGCGCGGGTCTCGATTCCGAACGCGAATAGGTCATCGCCGCCTTGACTGCTGCTTCACCTCGCGAAAGATATCTTTGATAGTTTTCGTACGATACATTGCATATTTATACATGGAAGATTACAGAGCCCCGTATACAATGTGGATTCAACTACTTTTGGATATACAACTTCAAATTCAGCTGGAAGGAATTGTGGGTACGTACGTTGGCCAGTATTTTTGGGTAGACCGAGGAGGAGTATACAACTTTGAATTTAGCTGTGATGAGTTGTGGATACGTGGCCAGTTATTTTTTTCGTAGACCAGGGTGGATTCACGTTTGCGTGGCCAGGTGGATCTAAGTCGCTACAGACTCCGGTTTCTTTCTGTTTTGGTTCCTTCTTTGTTCTCGTGCATACCGGTCGGGAACGGACTGGGGCGCCGTACTCGTGATGGACAACCTACGAAACAAGCGAACCAAAAGGAAACCAAACATATCCAGAGCGGACAAGCATATGATGGTTGACGTACGAACCAACCACCAACCAACCAAGCCTTAGTTCCTTTAGCTAGGAGCGAGATCGGCATGAGGCCGGAAGCTCTAGCTAGGAGGAACTCCTGATCTAAACCAGAACAAGGACTAAGGTTGTTGACTTATACATCGTGCGATACGGAGGACCCTTCCGGTCAGGGAGGAGGGGACTAAATTTGTCTCTAACACGGAATCACCTCTGCAACTTGCTGGCCCGTACGCGACGCAACGATCAGGCACGTAAAAACGTAGTTAGTGACGGACGAAAACGTAAGAGATGACAGACGAAAAACGTACGAAATTTAGGGGAAGAAACCTTACTCCCTTTATTATTAGGTAGAGATAAATATAAATATATATATACTAGCAAAAGTGCCCGTGCTTCCCTAGGAACGATTGCACTACATATGACTGTCACGTCTGCGCAGAGCTGAAAATGACACGAGCTCCCTCCCCCCCCCCCCCCCCCCCCCCCCCCCCATTGATTTTTGGATTGTGACGGTTTCTCTATCCAATATGATTGGCCACGAGATGATATGGAAATTCTGATACTCCACTTTGAAAAACTAATCACGTTTAAAGAACAATTAGAGAAAAGAAAGAGGCATGCAGCTTGGAAGAAAACCGAGCAAAGCTAGCACCGCAAGTGATCGAAGAAAAAGGTTATTTACAAAGATACACCCTCAACTCACGTGATTTAAAATTTTACAAAGATACACATGCCTCCACAAATATGTTTATGTAATGCAGTCGTCCAAATTTTGCCCAAATAAAAATGTAGCGCAAATTATGTAAGTAAATTTACAAATCACACAGGCAGCAGGTTCAGAAATAGTACATCACCAGCAGCGGCTTTACTCTTTGAACTTCACAAACTATCTCGCTACACTGAACTTACATCACAGGTAGAGGCCACACATTGAAAAGTGCAACGCTGGAGGCCACGCATTGAACTTTCATCACACCTTAGGATGGAGAAGTTTGCGTGCTATGGCGCAGAGCGAGGTGGACTCGGCCCGGCGCCATAGGCACATGTCTGGGCGGTACTGAAGCACCAGCCGCCAGTGCGCGCGCTTTGCCTCCTCGCACTCGAGTGATCTGTAGGAGATCGACATGGTCGTGGCTGCCGGCGAATCAATTGGAGGTAGGAGGCGAGGATTAGATGCATTCTTTCCACAATTTGCATGCTCATATCTTGCATTGCCGTCGAGTGCGAGGTGTTCATGGATATAACACTAACCAGTCCACCATTTGCAACACCTGTATTTAAGTAAACGGCTATTACTATAAGAAAACTACTACCAATAAAAACAGAAGCAGTTAAAAGTGTTAACTTCACTTTTACTTCTCCTGACGGGTTGGATCATAATAGCATTCAGGGGACTACCCAGGATTTCATCCCTGTCAATATTATAGCATCTGGTCATGTCACGGGTGTTTTTGTCTATGCCGAACAATATTAATCTAGCGATACAAAACCTGCTGCTGCCTGCCAGAACACCAGGCTCCAAATTGTGAGAATAGATTTATGGAGCACCTAATCAGCCGTACTACACGGGAGTACTTCTTATCTGTATGCAGTTTCCGCTGGGTGCAGCCTCTGTATACACAGTGGTACGTAGTGACAATGACCTGTGTAGGTCCGAAAAAAGCCGTTTTCAAGCTGTTATCGCGCGTGTGTCTTATCCTAACCGTCCACGAGCCCAACTGGATCCGCGCCATGGGCCCTACTTGGCCCAGCGTTGACCAGCAATACGGGCAATAACCGCCGAGAATCCGCGAATCGTTACGTATCTGTACAATATACAAGGCGGTTGTCGGTCCGGGCCCCCCTCAACCGAGTTACTACTACCCCCGCTTGGCCCAGTTTGAATTCGAACCCCCTTCCTCCTCGGACAACTTCCCCTGCTCTCGCCTCGTCTTCGTCACCGCCGTCCTGCTCCGATCCGTCCAGGCGCCTCATCGACAGGGTGGCCACTGTACATGGAGATGGATATGCGTCTCGGCGGGTTCACGGACCTCCTTTGCAGGTGAGTCACTAGTGGAAACAGGGGCATTAGTCCCGGTTGGTAAGGCCCATTTGTCCCGGTTGTGCAACCGGGATGGGCCAGCCGGGACAAATGGCCCTCCCCCATTGGTCCCGGTTGTGCCAGGATCCGGGATGATTGGGATGGCCCACGTGCGAACCTGGCCAGGGAGTTCGTCCCGGTTCGTGTTAGGAACCGGGATGGATACCTACTCTGAAAAGCTATATTGCGACCACCTTTTCTGCCGCGGCAGGTTTTTTTTTCATTTTTTTCGCTCCTGTCCCGCAATCCCCAACCGGTCTCTTCTTCCCCAACCGCGTCCACTGGCCCACGTATTTTAATTAAGCCCAGTGGCCATTTTGGTCAAAGGGCCACGCGTCTTTTATTAAGCCCACTGGCTACATTCGGTCAAAGGGGCCACTGGCCACGCGAGGGTCAAAGGGGCCACTGGCCGGCGACCTAGTGGCTGGCTCGCCCGGTCCCTTAAAGTAAGACCGCAGCCACGCGCGGTCAAAGGGCCCACTGGCCGCCTCGTCTTCCCGCGCCTCCACTTCCCCGCGCGCGCGTGGCCACGAACGGCACGCCTCGGCTTCCCCGCGCATTCATGGCCGCCTGCAACCGCCGCCACGTTCCGGCCGCAGGTTGGCATGCCAGCCCCGCCCGGGTCCTTTTTAAAGGGTCCTTTTTAAAGGACCCCCGCCGCCCGTACACCCCCATTCACCCCGTCCGTGCCCCAGCCCACCCAAACCCTAGCCGCCATGTCGCCCCGCCGCTGGTTCAAGCGCCCGAAGAACGAGCACGAGGCCGGGTCCTTGAGCGGTGCCGGCCAGAGAGGCTCCGGCGTCCCCCGCGCGCCGCCGGAGGCCTTCGGCTTCGGTCCGGGAGGCGTCCGGATTGGGGGCAGCCGCGCGTCCCCCTCCGCCTCCGGCAGCGCGCCCGGCGCCCCGCGCCGCGCCGGGCAAACGCTACCGCCGCTACGTGCGGAAGGAGGAGGCCGAGTGGCACTGGGACCACGCCACGCCGGTGTTCTGGCCGGACGTCCACCTTCCGGACGGCTGGCACCTGAACCCGCAGCACATCCCCGTGCCGCCGCCCCCGACCAACGAGGCCGCGCGCGAGGAGATTGAACGCCGGCGCCGTCTCCTGCCGGCCCACCTCCTCAGGGACCGCGCGTACACGCGCAGCTCCCCCAACTGGGCCATCTGGTTCCAGCAGGAGCACGACCAGCGCCGTCGCTCCTACATCCCCACGGCACCGGAGGAGAACGCCGCCGACTACCCCGCGCCACCGCCCGGTAGTGAGCCGGAGCTGTGGTTCTTGGAGGACATCGTCGAGGACGAGTCCGACCCCGAGCTCCAGTCCGGCTTGGAGGAGGCCTACGAGGCCTCCCGCCGCTCCCTCGTCGAGGACGAGGTCAAGCAGTGGGAGCAGGTCCTGGCCGCCGCCGCCGCCGCCGCCTCCGCCGCCGACGCCGACGCCATGCCACCCATCCAGCGCCTGCGCCTTGGTGGCAGGCCATGAACGCCAAGATGGAGGCGTCGGAGGACCAGCCGCCGCCACAGCCGCTGCCCCCAGGCCTGGAGTACGGGATGGTCTGGGCGTGGACCGGTGGCGAATGGGCTCAGGAGGAGCTGCTGCCGCCGCCGCCGCAGCCGGAGGAGGAGCTGCCCCCGCCGCCGCCGCACGCGCCCCCGATGCCTCCGCAGCCACCGGCGGGCCAGCCCCAGCTGCCTGCCCACCTGTGGCAGACACCTACCTACCACTGTATCTCGTCCGACGAGGAGTAGGCCGGCACCGGTGCGCCCCCCCCCTAAATAGATATAGCCTAGGCTACCCTCCCCCACCCCCAAGAAACGGCCGGCCGCCTGTGGCCGCGCCGCCGCCCCCTATGTAAGCACGGCCGACCGTTTGTGGCCGCGCCGCCACCCCTATGTAAGCACGGCCCCCGGGCCTTTTAAATATATATATTTTGTGTCACAAAAACGCGTCCCCTAGTTCAACCCCGCCGGCGGAACCAGCACCGGCGGGATCTTCCTATCCGTTCCCGCCGCCAGCAAGGCTTCGCCAAGACATGTCCGTTGTCCTGGGTGGTGGCTCGGCCTGGAGAGAGGGCCGAGATATTTATACAACTGGGCCTCTAGTCCCGGCCCGTGCCACCAACCGGGACTAGAGGTATCCCCCTTTGGTCCCGGTTGGTACCACGGGCCGGGACCAATACTTATTTTGAAATTTTGTAGCACCCTGCGCGCCAAAAAAATTTAGCACCAAAATTTAAAAATTCTTCGAGTTTGCACATTAATAACTTCTATAGACTTTCGAATTTGACGAAAATTTCAACATGAAAAGTGCTAGAATTTGCATAACTAATTCAAATCCATTTTTTGTTTAACTAAATAATTATTCTAACTATTGAAACTATTAATTATTTTACTATTTGCTTATAATTTGAATATAAATATCGTATAATTTTTGTTTTCTCTTGTGATCTTCCGAGTGAGTCCAGAGCATACAAGGCATTCTGGTCGCCAAATGATGATGACCCGATCGAAGGTTTCCTCCATAATCACTGCGATCGCCGCGACGGATGCATGGATAGATGAACCCACTAAGCCGAATTATTTAAGGCAAGGCCAATCAATTTCGTCAATGCTCCTCATAATCACTGCAACTTTATCACGTGCATCACGTCGATCGAAAACCGGACCTCTAAAACTTTCCAATAGGGTAGCTCCCATAACATAGATTTCTTCTTCCACATGGGTGCGCGCTTATCAGGGGCGTACGGAACTGGTTGGCTGCCAGCAGCCTTACCAAAGATTACTTCTAGGTCCTTGACCATATCGAATATATCATTACCACTATGGAGGTCAGGCTTCTTCCGGTTATCTGCCTCACCTCTGAAATGCTTCCCTCCTTTCTTTCTTCCGGGATGCTTGATCGGAAGAAATCTACGATGCCCCAGATATACAACCTTTTTACATTTATCCAAAAAAACACTCTCAGTCTTATCCAAACAGTATGTGCATGCATTGTATCCCTTGTTTGTATGTCCGAAAATGTTACTAAGAGCAGGCCTATCATTGATGGTTACGAAAAGCAACGCCCGTAGATCAAACGGCTTTTGTTCGTTCTCATCCCACACACGTACACCTGGTTTGCCCCACAATTGTAAGAGTTCTTCCACTAATGACCTTAGATACACATCAATGTCGTTGCCAGGTTGCCTCGGGCCTTGGATGAGAACTGGCATCATAATGAACTTGTGCTTCATGCACAACCAAGGAGGAAGGTTGTACATACATAGAGTTACAGGCCAGGTGCTGACTGAGCTTACTCCCCAAAAGGATTAAAGCCATCTGTACTTAGACCAAACCATAAGTTTCTCGCCTCTCTGTAAAGTCTGGGAAGTCTCTCTCGATCTTTCTCCACTGCGATCCATCGGCGGGGTGCCTCAACTTTTCGTCTTTCTTACGGTCTTCTTTGTGCCATCGCAACAACCTAGCATGCTCTTTGTTTCTGAACAGACATTTCAACCGTGGTATTATAGGAGCATACCACATCACCTTAGCAGGAACCCTCTTACCGGGGGGGGCTGGCCGTCAACATCACCAGGGTCATCTGCTCTGATCTTAACCGCAGTGCAGTGCATACCGGACATTCATCCAAATTCTCGTACTTCTCACCGCGGTATAGGATGCAGTCATTAATGCATGCATGTATCTTCTGCACATCTAATCCTAGAGGGCAGAGAGCTTTCTTTGCTTCATACGTACTCTCAGGCAATTCGTTATCCTTTGGAAGTTTTGGCTTCATTAGTTGAAGTAAACTCTCAAATGCCTTGTCAGTCACACCGTTCTGTGCCTTCCATTTCAGCAACTCCAGTGTGGTACCGAGCTTTGTGCTACCATCTTCGCAATTTGGGTACAACAATTTTTTGTGATCCTGTAACATGTTGTCCAGCTTCAACCTCTCTAATTTATTTTCACAGTCTTCCCTTGCATCAGCAATAACTCGGCCAAGATCATCATCGGGCTCTTCTGATGCCTGTTCTTGATCACCTCCTTCTTCTGCATTCTCCTCCATTGCAGTATCATCGTATTCAGGGAACAAAGGATTCTTCTTCTTCTTCATCGTCTTCCACACAACCCCTCTTTCTCCATGCTTCGTCCAGCAATTATAGCTGGGCATGAAACCTTTCCGAAGTAGATGGCCGTGAAGGATTCTTTCGGAAGAGTGCTCTCTGATGTTCCGACAATCAACACATGGGCAACACATGAAGCCATTATCTTTGTTCGCCTGAGCTACAACAAGAAATGCATTCAGGCCTGCCATATACTCGGAAGTGCGTCGGTCACCGTACATCCATCGCTGCCGTGCATCCATCTGCATCGTATAATTAAATTTATCAAAATACATTACAATAACATATTAATACAGAAATGACCACAGTACATCGATAAATAATACTTTTTATGTATCAGTTACAGATGAAAAAGATGACTTTGTTAACCTCAGACGAAAATACCATTTTCAGTGAGGTTATGTGTGGCTCGGGAATTTTGTCGAACACCTCGTGTGCATAGTAAAATAACACACACCAACACCCACCTCCTTCACACCTCCAAGCAGAAAAAAAGATGGAGGGGGGGCTGGGGCAGTATATATAGGGGAAGGGGGACATTGGTCCCGGTTCGTGGCCTGAACCGGGACAAATTCTCATTCGCGTGCCACGTGGCCTGTGGCTAGGCATTGGTCCCGGTCCCTGGCACGAACCGGGACCAATATCTCCCAACGAACCGGGACCAATGCGTGGCATAGGTCCCGGATCTGGTTGCAACCGGGACAGGTGCCCCCTGGCCCCCTGGACGAGAGGGGTTGTTTCCACTAGTGAGTCAACCATGACTTGATTCATCGAGGCTATGCCATGTACCGATCTCGATTTTGACTCCCAGTTCTGATATTCGGTTGTTTGATTTCAGCATGGAGGTCCCTGTTTTTCTCCGTTCCCCGTCTCTGTTCTTCTCCCCGGAGTCAACCACGGATTATGCGACCGGTGAGTCTGGCGACGGTGGCGGGCAGACGAACACCAGCAGCAGCGGCGACAGAGCGGAGAGGACTCGCATCGACGAGCCCAGCCAAGAAGAGGGAGACGACAACAAGTTCGGGCAAAGATACGACATGTGAGTCCACCATTATTCGATTCCATCACGCTATTCTGTGTCGAGGTCATAGATGAACCACTGTCTGATCTTTGGTTGTTTGATTTCAGCGTGGAGGCCTCTGAATTTGACACCTCCCGTTCTCTGTTATTCTCCCCGGAGTCAACCACCGAAAATTACAACGGGGAGTCAGACGACTGGGCTGGCAAACCACCAACAGCAGCGGCGACAGAGCGGACACGACTCGCATCGACAGTCCCAGCCAAACAGACGGAGACAGCTACCAGTTCGGCTATGGATACGACAGAGTTGACAGTACTAGCAGCGACGGACCCAGCCAAGCAGATGGCCACGGAGCCGAGTTCGTGCTGGGAGGTGGTTCCATGGGAGATGGAGGTGATTCAATCGGCGAGGGAGTTGCTCCACAGGGCATTCCAACCACGAATAATTCGCGACCTTGGAAGAAGAGGTCAGTCCTTTTTTAAACTGCTGCTTTCTATCAGACACTATCAGAGTACAAGTTTCAGTAACTTTAGATAAGCAGCAATGATGACTCCCATGACATTTCCGATAGAGAGGAACCTCCAGATAGTAGCAGGTTAAGATGCTAGTTTTATCTTTTGTCATGAAGGTTCAGGTAGTAGATGATATCATTCTAAAATAATTACTACTTTATTTTGTAGCTTAGCGTCAATTTCACGACTTACTGCATACTCTTAAACTGGGTAGTAAGCAAACAATTGTCCTGTGAAAGTTTCAGAGTCTGGTTACGGCCAGATTCAGTTTTGTTCAGTTTCATAGGAACAACTCAAACTCGAGCATAATCGATGATTTTGTTTCTTATCCAATTGGTTATGTTATACACTTAACAGGTACAGATATGGAATGATACCTGATCATAGGCAGCCGTGTGCGAGCAGGAAGTCGTCACTTGAGTCGCGATGAGAGATCGGTAGACAGGAACACACGCTGCGTCGTGGCACCGGAGATTGGCATGGAATTTGATTCATACCAGAAGCCTATGACTTCTTCAACCTTTACTCATGGGAGATTGGCTTCGGAATACGATATGGTCCGTCCAGGAGAAACCCCACTAAAAGCAAACAGGGCAAGATATCATTTGTGGATGCGGTAAGTGATGACTAGAAATCATTAGCATCCTGAAACTTATTCCATGTTGTTATATAAACAAGGAAATGCTTGTGCCTCTATATATAACTTGTAGGGGAGACCGAGGCACGCAAATGCTAGATCAGTAAGCTGTGATGCCAAGCCATGATAAGGCTTCATCGGACAACAGACCATGGTTGGTACATTCATGAGTTCAGAAGTGACCACAACCATGGACTTTCTGTGACTTGTGGAGAGAAGATGCACTGGGCATCACACAGGAACATTGACCCTCACACGAAGTCTCTTGTCAAGAACCTGAGGGACAACAGTGTTGACTGACACAAGTGTTCTCTGTAATTGGGAGCTTTTTTGGTTCGATGGAAAATGTACCTTTTCAACAAACGCTCTCTGAAGAATCGTTGTGCAAGCATCAGCAGGGATCATTCAGATGATGATGTCAGGAAGACATGTGAGCTCTTTTCTGAACTAAAGAGGGAAGACCCCAACTTCGTTGACAACATATTATGATAAGAAGGGACGATCAGAGCTTTGATGTGACTAATGGGAAGAGCGTACAGTACAAGAGTTTCGGGGATGCAATCACTTTCGACACTACATACAAAACAAATCAGTACCAAATGCCTTTCGGGCTGTTTGTGGGGGTGAACAACCACTTCCAAAGCATAATTCTCGGAGGTGTACTAATGACCAACGAGGATGAAGAGTCGTTCCGATGGGTGTTCAAAGATTCGCCACCTCATGGTGGAAAGGCCCCTGGTACAATATTGACAGTACGACAATTTAGGGGAGGTGACAAACTATTATACATTGATTTTTTATGTTGGTAATTTTTCTGCCGCACGTCACAACATCTAAACAAGTTGATGTTTTTTATATCATGACAGATCAATGTAGGGCAATGGAGCTGGCTATAGCAGCAGTGTGGCCTGCACAATCCATAGGTGGTGCAAGTGGCACATATTAGTCGACTAAGGAGTGCTTGGGGGCTTTGTATACAAAGAATTCTGCATTCAGACCATTGCACAAGATATAGAGTACATGCTGAAGATGAAGAAATTTGAGGAGGCTTGGTCGATGCTGATAGCAGAACATGGTCTCCAGGACCACCCGTTCTGACCCAATATTCGATATTCGGAGCATGTGGGCAAAGCCTTATTTGCTGGGGTGTTCTGTGCTAGGATGACAAGCACTCAGAGATCTGAGAGTGCTAACCACATGCTAAAGAAACATACGAACCCAGGATGCTCAATGAACATGTTTGTCAAACACAATCAGAAGCTACAGTTTGATAGAGATGAAGAAGAAAACTTCCAGGAGAGACGCTGCCGCCTGGTATGATCAGTTAGACCCAACTAGAAAACCCGTTACTATCCATATCTTTTTGTGCATGGACATACTGTACGAGCTATTCGGGGTTGCACTGTTCCAGGCTGCTTCATACACCGTGCAATGCATAATGCACGGGTCGATGTATGTTGTTACACATGTGGAGGCAGATAAAAGAGAAAGATGGTCGCGCGTCTCATTTTAAAGTAGAAGTCCAAGACGATGGGAGTATGTACACTGCGAGTGCGGGATGTATGAACACATGGGGAGCTATGATGCCACTCCATAAGGGTAAATATATGTGTACAATTCTATATAGTGTATAATATAAAATCCAAAAAGGTTAGACTAAAATATATATGCTTATTAAGAACTTAACACTAATTGAACTGTTTTGCTATCTAAACGCAGGTCATGATTCATCTTGATTACAGAGAGATCCCGGAGAGACACATCATGAGGAGATGGACAAGATATGCAACAGTTGTACTCCCCGATCACCTTCTCATGTATCAGAAAGATAGTCCTGCTCTGTTGTCTACAAGCTTCAGATACACTGCCCTCTACAGGACTGCTGTTGATTTAGTCCATCTAGGAGACTCAAACCCACCGTCATTTGAAGTGGCAATGGATAGTATGTTAAATACTATGCCATTGTTGAAACAGACAAGCTTAGTGAAGGATGGACTAAGCCTAGAGGAGACGGTGCACACAGAAAGATTAGAAGCCCAAATTCAAATCCGTGAAGAAGAGTATGAAGGACGAGGTTCAGTAAGGAACAGGGTCATACTGAGGGCTAATATGGTTGCTCCTTTCAAAAGCAAAGATCTGGGCAGGCCAACATCAGCAAGGGCAGAACCTATGTACGAGGTTAGCAGACCACGGACTAGGTTTTGTTCTATGTGCAAGAGTAGGGGCCATTTTGCTGACTCGTGCCCGATGCTCAAGAAAATGGCAAAGGCTCTAAGGAAGAAACCGACATGCTCTAACTGTGGTCTGGTTGGACACAGGAGCAGCAACTGCAGGTAAAAAGTGGAAATCATATCCTCAAGGAGGAATGTTCAGAACACATCTCGTGTTTTGTGAAACATGACCAGTACAATTCATGAGTATAGGGATTGTTTTTATGGTTATTATTCTAGATAACGCAATGCTCCTGTAGAGAATATGGGAGCATCTTTTATTTCGAGCTGCTCATGCAGAGAATGGTAAGAAATTGTTTTACCAAATTCACTGAAAAAACTGGAGATTTGTGTATGACCTTATGCAGGAAAAAACATCGTGATTTGCTTATTGACAGTATAACATGCAGGGGGAGTGTGTTATCATGGAAATAAAGCTAATCTATGCAAATCCATAACAATGCAGGAATATATAAACTGATTTAGACATAATATTTTCACAGTTACAAAAGTTTGGTCTGGTGTACGCAAAGACCATGTACGATGTGTCGTAGAGCCAAAATTACACCAGTCGGTACAGTACAATGATTACAAAATACAACGACTACAAAGACCTTTAGTCGCGTACAGATTGTTACAAAAGTTGAGATTTTCTAGCTGGAAAGACTACTGGATTGATTGGGGACAGAACACATATGGTGGCCATTCCTCCGTCAGTATATGGACACCACAAATTTGTCCATTATACTCTTCAGACTCATAACCTTTTGATTCAATCTCCTTGACTTGCCCAGCTAACATATCAGCAATAAAAACTCTTCGGTCAAATCCAAGCGTGAACAGCACATGCATACCATCGTCAGTGGCACACCTTAGCTGGGCAGAACAGAACTCAAACCATGGGTCATCATTCTTGGTTTCGGGCCAGCTTCATCTTTAGAGTAAACGAATCAGCTTCAATCCCTTTCTGTGCTACTGACAAATCAAGGTCTAGCTCGTGCACTCTTGACCATAGGAAATACTCTTTCTTGGATCGAACTAACTGAAGATGGAGAACCCAAGTGGTGATGACACCGCTGTAATAGTGGACTAGACCGACTAAACCTAAGGAATGGCGTGCGATTCTGTAATCCATGTGAGAGGCAGGGTTCATGGACAGAGGTATAACTCTGAATATATGGCTAGATGTGTCAAAAATGAGAAGCAAACCAACAACATAAGACATGTACATCATCCTGCCTTCTAGCACACAGTAGGGATGGGGTACTAATGTGTGAGCTGTGGAAGAACTCAATGGGGGTGAAACGAATGGCAGCCACCCATCTGGAGAGTAGAGACTAATATGGACCTCTACTGGGAATTATTTTTCTGAGATTAGGCCATTATACGATCTTTTTAGATGCTCAGAAGGTTGCTCTTGGAAGAATGCCGTACCTTCACCATCATCTGAAGGTATGAACACGAACTGACCGATGACGTTGCTTCTCTTCTGGTTCGACAGTGGAACAGCTGGGGCCAGCGCTGGGGCTAAGGCATCATAGCCCACCCGAATCCGGCTAGGATAGATCTTGGAGAATCCTGCTCCATCATAACCACCCCTGACCACAACAGAGTCCCCGTGTGTGCATAGAATGTTCTCCCGCGCCACAATATCAAAGTCAACCCTGTCTCTGAAAGTACATGTGCTCTGTTCTCCAGCAGCGTCAGGGAGATGGAGAAGTCGGGAGATCGGCTTCATGTCCTTCCAACTGTACTCGTATGAAGCTAGAAATCCTAACATCGAAGGGCAGTGCCTTCGGCTATACAGGAAAATGAAAGCTGGAGAAGAAGCGGTCTTCAACCACCGCCTGCTGACGGCCGAGCAGCGAACAAGGCTTATGGTGCATCCTAGTTTAATAAGAATCAGCTTGAGAAGGAAATCACTCCTGAACACTCTATCCACTGTTGTGTCCTCAGCTACAGTGGAGTTCATCGATATGAACTACGCAGGAGGTGAGTAGGTGTGGGTGGAGTAGTGGAACCAGTGACACTATAGGCTATATCTAGAGAAAGCAGAGGAGAAAGGGAGACGAGACGGCGTGGTCCACTTGCCCTGAGACTATAAAAAATAACATTGTAGTACAAGTTCGTTAGGTGGGCGGCACTAAGCATGCGCAGCTTTGATGTTTTTGAGTTTAAGCTAAGAGAATATTTTTGTGATAAACATATGTCTAACCGATTCAAATAACAGATGGCCCCACTTATCAGTGTAGGACGAACATTTTTAGGTTGTTACTTTTTATTCTGTTTTTTGGTGGGACCCATGTGTTCGATAAACACTATAGCATACTTTCGCAACGATGGAACCGTTCAACATATAGAGCTCTCTCGTGAAGTTCTGGAAGATGGGGAGGTGGATCATGATCTTCTCGAAAAGGAGATGTCGACGAGTGGGTACATTTATAAGTTGATTTTTTTACCCCCCCACCCCATCTTTCATGATAATCGTAGATCCGGTTATGTTATCGGGGACATTCAAGGAATCCATGGTGTAGGTCGGGTTATGTTTACCGTTCGAAATGGAACCGTTTAACATATTGAGCACTTCGTGAAAAAAATATGAAATATTGGAGGGGGAGTGTCACGATCGTCTCGAAATGAGATGTTATGAGAGTTGTTCGTCTAATTCTCCGGTGGAACGCTTCACGGTAGTTATCCGTCACGATCATCTCGATCCGGACTGTTAGGGACATTGTTATAAGCGGACTGATTTTCACGATGTGAGTGTATATCGGTTATTTGTCGTTGCGTATGGAATTGTTAAACCTATGGATCCGTTGGTGTTTTTATTATAAATACCCCCTCCCCCCCCCCATCTTTCATGGATAATTATAGATTGGGTTATTTTCATCGATGGCCATACATGGTAGTTATGTTGTAGGTCGGGTTAGGTTATCGGTCCGAATTGAACCGTTCAACATATGACACGTTAACGAGTGGAAACAATTAAAAATTTGAATTAATTTCAAGGAAATGTTCATGATAAGTGCAAGTAACACGCGATGGAGCTGTTCGTCTAATTCTCGGGTGGAACCCTTCGTGTAGCTATAGTCACGTTTGTGATTGTTTATAACCTCCCCCCCCCCCATCTTTCATGGATAATCGAGATCAGGTTAAATTTATCGTTGGGCCATACATGTTAGTTATGGTAGGTCCGGTTATGTTTATCGGTCCGAAAGGAACCGTTCGACATAAGGAGATGTCGACGAGTGTGTAGAATTTATAGAGTTCAATACAAGGAACTGTTCATGATGAATTTAAATAACACGCGTTACCTGTTGGAGCTGTTCGTCTAAATTCTCAGGTGAACCCTTCATGTTAGTTATCTGTCACGATCGCCTCGATCCGGAGCTGTTAGAAAAATTGTTGTAAGTGTACCGAGTTCACGGTGAAATTCCAAAAGTGCCAATACCACACCAACATCGTAATTGTATATAGGGTTATGTTGAACGTTCATCAAATTGAATGAGTGCCCCACCCACCCCCCCCCCACCGTTTTCATCGTAAAGTGTATATCTGTTCATGAGTTCGTTGCGTATGGATCCGTCCAAGATATCGATGGTTGGTGTTCAATATGGTTTTGTACTAATGTTGAATCCATCATCTAGTGAGATGTTCGATGATTGTCAAGTGTGATATTTGATTGTTTACCCCCCACCCCCCATCTTTTCATGGATAATCGTAGGTCCGGTTATGTTATCGTTGGGCCATTCATGGAATCATGGTGTAGGTTTGTTATGTTTAAAAATTGAATTATTTTTCAAGGAACTGTTCATGATAAATGCAAGTAACACGCTTCAGCTAATGGAACTGTTCGTCTAATTGTCGGGGTGGAACCCTTCATGGTAGTTATCGGTCACGATCGTCTCGATCCAGAACTGTTAGGGGAAATATTGTAAGTGTACCGATTTCACTGGAAATTCTTAATTGCCATTACCACACCAACATGGTTATTGTAGATCGGGTTATGTTAACGTTGGGACATTCATGGAAGTCATGGTGTAGGTCGGGTTCTGCTTATCGTTGTGAATGGAACCGTTCAACATATTGAGCACTTCGCGAAAATGAAATATGGGGGGGGGGAGGGTCACGATCGTCTGGAAACGAGAGTTATGGAGTTGTTTGTCTAATTCTTGGTGGAACCCTTCATGGAAGTTATGGGTCACAATCATCTCAATCCGGACGTGTTAGGGACATTGTTATAAGCGGACCGATTTTCACGATGTGAGTGCACATCTGGTTATGTTGACGTTGCGTATGGAATTGTTAAACCTATGGATCCGTTTGGTGTTTTTATTTATAACCCCCCCTCTTTCATGGATAATTGTAGATAGGGTTATTTTTATTGGTGGGCCATACATGGTAGTTATGTTGTAGGTCGGGTTAGATTTACCGGTCCGAATGGAACCGTTCAACATATAGAGACGTTGACGAGTGGGTACATGTTATAAAGTTGAATTAATTTCCAAGGAAATGTTAATGATAAGTGCAAGTAACACGCGTCACCAGATGGAGGTGTTTGTCTAATTCTCGGGTGGAACCCTTCATGGTAGTTATCGATCACGTTTTGTGATTGTTTATAAATCCCCCCACCCCCACCACCATCTTTCATGGATAATCATAGATCGGGTTATGTTGTTGTTGGCCCATTAATGGAATTCATGGTGTAGGTCGGGTTATGTTTATCGTTGCGAATGGAACCATTCACCATATCGAGAACTTCGTGAAAAATCGCAACTTGGGGGAGGAGGGTCACGATCGTCTAGAAACGGAGATGTTATGGAGCTGTACGGCCAATTCTAAGGTGGAACCATTCATGGTAGTTATCGGTCACGATCATCTCGATCCGGAGCTGTTAGGGACATTGTTATTAGCGGACCGATTTCACGATGTGAGTGTATATCGGGTTATGGTGTCGTTGCGTATGGAATTGTTAAACCTATGGATCCGTTGGTGTTTTTATTTAGGTCCTAGTATACACCAATAAATAATAAACTTGGAATAAGACAGTTGTGTTGAAAATGTGTTCACAAAAATTAGCTATCTCCTCCGAACACTCTAGGGTTTCAGGCCAAATGACGAGTGTTATGGTCATATCCATGACATAGTTTGTTCAAATATTCCCATATTACACACAAACATGCATCTTGGAATCACGACAATGTTGACGGAGGAAGTTTTTCCTTTTCATTGAAGTAAAAAACCATTTTCTATGTTCCGAGTGTAAAAAAAGGGTTTTTTTGTGAAGGACCTACCATAAATATGTTGCAAAACTTGAGAGCTATAATTTTTGAAAATACTAGACCATGTTAGATGCACAAATAACCCATTTTTTCATATGAAAAGGTTTCCATCGACCTCTTTTGAAGAACACAAGTTTCTGCCGATTCCGCTGGTAACTGGTCAAATTTGAACTACAGGTACCTCATAGTTTGCTCATGATTTTTGGCAAAAATCATTTTTAGGTATACAAGTACCTATTTCAACATAGATACACCAAGAGTTTCTCAATACTCAACCCCTAGCTACGAACAGTCATGCCCGCCGCCTTGACTTTTTCCTCAAACGAGGTTAGAAAATTCCAAAATACGTACAAGATGGCACACTTTTCAATTTCGAATGCTGCTCGAAGTGTGTATCCTCATTGGTCACGACCCTCCCCTCTCCCTCACGCTCTTCAGTTTAAAATACGTACGAGATGGCACACTTTTCAATTTCGAATTTTAACTCTGCTACATGAAGGAGTCGGTTGCATATAACTTCTTGAAAGGATTTGTACGGGGAATAGGGCTTGCATTTGAGTAGTTCTCTGGTTATTTATCTAGTGGGTTCACTACTATCGAATTGTACGCACATTGTTATGAGCCAGCAACTCGATTATCAATTGAAGGGTAAAAATGGAATACAATTGCTCTAGTCAGTATCGATGTAGTCTGTGTACATGTGGAGCTTCCAAAATAAAATAGACATAGAGTTATCAGGAAATCCTATATATGTGCCAGTACATTTAAATGTGGCACCTTTTATTTGGAACCCCACGCATGAGAAGTGTCTTAGCTCGACCAGGACTTGACACACTAAATTTCAATATAATGTACGTGCTGATTAATATAGTAACCAACTGTTTTCTATCTCCATGTTTATGTTGTTTATAAGAGTAAAATCCATCTTTTTAATTACCCCTTGTTAAACATTTTTACCACTAATTATCCTATGTAGCATTATTTTTCCCAACTACCACATTTAGTAGAAGTTTTGAGATGGCACACACTAAGGCATAGTAGTCGATTGCAGAGGGGATGGACCGATGGAGAGCTCCTGGAAAGACGGAAAGGGCCGGCGGTACCACAGTGGTGGAGAGGGTGCTGGAGCTGAGAACGTTCGTCGCGGAGGAGGTCTGGGCTGGAGACGTCGACATGGTGGCGGCGGAAGCTAGATTAGATTGGAAGGGCTGATACCATATAAATGTGTAAGATCAGAAACGGTTTGTGAGAAGACGCTTGGTTACAAAGGCTTGGAAGCCAAGAAACAATCGACACGTATAGAACTAGGATACGGTAGGTACAAGACGTGCCCATCTATACAATATGTACATAACAGAGTACTCTCCACCCTTTGTGCGTTTGGGTGTGGCGGAGCGGGTTGTCCTGCCCCCGCCCCCCTCCGCCTGGGCTTGGTGTTGCCAGGCACCACGGTGGAATGGCTCTCTGGCGGCGGCGGTGGCTCATCGGAGTCACACTGGCACGGCGGCCTGAAGTAGTGCAGATCGGATCTGAATTGGATCCGGTCGGCATGGGCTTCTTTCAGCAGATCGGCGGCGCGGGATCGGCTCAGAGGACTCCTCCCGGGCAGATCGGCTACTGTAACATCCCAAGTATGAAAATCTCCCCCTAGATGTTTGTTTCTTGTTTATTTATGTTTGCATCATGTCATCATAACCATTGCCTTTTGTTGCATTTGTTTTGCATTTGAATTGAATTGTTTCCATCTGATTTTCTATTTGAATTCCAAAACAAAATTCAATTATTTGTCATACTTGTTATGTTACAATGTGTCAAATAAAAACTACAAAACAAACAAACAAATTGTTCCCCTAAAACTTGGATTCAAAAACTTCAAATTGGTTAAGTGGCATTTATTTTTTTATACCACAATTGCTCAACTCCTTTAATCTTTCCAAACAACATCATCAATTGAATTTATTTGGAAAAACAAAAGTTTGTTTTAAAGTGTTGTTACAAAACAAAGCAATACAAAATTTCCCTAAAACTTTGCTAAACCCTAACACCATCTATTTTCCTCTCCTTTATCCAAATCTGCTGAAAAAAGTAATAAACAGAAAAATTAAAAGGAAGAGAGAAGGGGGAATAGGGCATGCAGCCCAATTGGGCCAGCCCAAGTGCTCCTGGCCTGGTACCCCCTTCTGTTGTCGTCTTCTACCTCCGTACGGACGCCATCTCCATCGACAACGTTACAGTACAGAGGAGGGCAACGGTGATCGACAGCCCCCCCTCCTCTATAAGCTGCTCGAGCTCTCCCCTCCTTGCCCTAGTTTTCTCTCCCCCCTCTCTCCCTCGGGCGCCGCCCTTTCCTCTCCTTCCTCCCTCTGTTTCTTCTCTGTACTGCAAACACCACCGCAGCCTCCCTCCAGCGAGCGCCGCCGTCCCGGTGCCCGCCCGGCCGCGCTAGGGCCGGGAACGGAACCGTCCCGGCTCCCGCGTCCTCGCCATGCCCTCCGTTTCCCCGGAGCCCCTCCGAGCCACCGCCGCCGTCCCCAACTCCGGCGATGACCGCCCCTGCTCCCTCTGCTCGACAGCGAGGTGAGCTCGCCCGCCTCACCCCTCGCCTCCTTCCCTCTCCACAGCACGCACACCGAGCGCACGCACGGCCCGCACGATGCAGACGCACGGACCGCGCCACCCAGCGCCCGCACACGGCGGCGAGCCACCGCAGCAGGCCGCCGTCCGCCCTCGCTCGGTGTCGCTACCTGCAGCGAAGATGCAGTACCGAAACTGAAACCAAAATTCAGTTAAACCCCTTAACTGAATGTTAACCAGTCCCCTGCTCTGTACCTTTCACAATTCGCAGAAAGCCCAACTGGCATGGCACCCGTGCGCGCAAGTCCCAGCTCGCAGGATCGATTCCTGCGGGAGGCAAAATTGCCTCCCCTTTTTTCCTTGCGCGCAACCCCCGCGGGGCCCGCTTGTCATGGGCCCTGGAGGCCACGTCACCCCCCAGCCTGCCACCTAAGCGCCACGCAGGCCCTGGCCCACTGTCAGCGGCTGGGGTTGGTCACTGCGCGGTGTTTTTATCTTTTCTGTCTTTTTATTTTTCATTATAAGTCCAATTAGTTTTCAGATTAGTCCCTAAACTCAAAAATCACATAACTTTTATTTCACAAACCCAAAAAATAAGAATAAAATATGTACACTGCTCTAAATTAAATTGTCTATCTATCTATAGCATTTGTTTTCTGTTTTGAATTTTCAAAATGCAATTCAAATTTGAATTCAAATAATTCAATTGCAATTTGATAAAATCCATAACTAATTCATACTTAATCCAAATAATGAAAATAAAATATGTTTTCCATGCTATTTCAAATAATCTTTTCAAATATAAATTTTGTTTCATGTTTTGAATAATTTAAATTGCCTAAATAATTTAAACCTTATTTAAATCATTTAAAATTGATAAAATCATAACTTTCTCAAATTAAATTATTTTTGGACATGCAAAATATGTTTTCAACCTAGAAAAGTATAAAATTTTCAAATATGAATTTGAATTTATGTTTTGAACAAATAAAATTCAAATAAAATTCATGCTTGTTTTAAATTCATTTAAAACTTGTTTAATATTGTTTCAATCATAATAAATTCATCCTAACTCCTTTTTCAATATTTGAAACATGTAATCCAACTAAAATTTTGTATTCTTTTCAAATATGAATTTTGTTAATTATTGTGCACAATTTTAATTGGTGAAAACAACAACTATTGGTGTAATCCCTTTAAGGAACCAAAATTCCCTAATTTAATAAATAAATTTCTAAATTGATAAACCTTAACTCCATTTGATTCTATTGTTGTTATTCTTCTGTGTTCCTCATCCATGCATCATGCTATTCCACTTTCACATGTTGATTAGTTGTAAAACAATTATTTCAACCTAAATGCATGGGCTTTTCATATGCAACTCAAACTTGCATGTGGGTCCATTTTAATTGTGTTACCATGTCAACTAGTTTATTTTGATGCATCAATTAAATTGTCATGCATCATCCCATGTTTGTGCATTATGCCATGTTATTGATTGGTTGTCTCTCTGCGTTGTTTGCTTGCTTCTTCTCGATTAGACGACGACGTTGAGACCGACGATCTTTACGACACCCCTTTTGAGGAGTTAGCCCAGTACCAGGCTACTGAGTTTGCAGGCAAGTATTCACTCACATGAACCATCGTGTTCCTTTCAACATTGGATACCGATACTTTCCGTTGTCTATTCTGCTAGCCATATGAGTAGTTGCTTCTGTTACGAACCTATCACATGTATCCTTTAACCCTGATATCGCCTCAACTCCACTCCCATAACCCCGTTGTTCGAGCCCGTGTCTTACTAGCATGCTTAGGGTTGTTTTGCTCGAGTCCGCTGTCAGTTACTTTCTGTTATCATATTTCTATTATGTTCTGGGGCTCGATGTTTAAACAATCAACCTATTAATTTTGCGGGTAATAATAATTTGATGATAAGACACCGGCAGGAGGCCCGGCGTGGTTTTGAGGCCTGCTAGTGTCGACCCTAATTAGGAAAAGGGTCTTGTCTACTGATCCATGATGAGCGTGCTCACCGCATCCGGGTGGTAGTATGGAACCCCCCTCGACTTTGACCTGATCCGCAGTTTGTCCGAAGAGCCACACTTAGTTCGGGTGTTCCATTTGCGCGTAAGCATGAATGGGTCTCTCCCATGGTTACTGTTGGTGATGATTATTATGATGATGATGCATATAGGGCGAGGCCTGTGGTGCCGGGGGTGTGGTTTTCACCCTTGTGCTTAGGTTAGGTCGGACTGGCCGGGACCTTATAGCTCCGTGGCTCCTAGGACAGGTTGTAGAGATGGTTCGAGTCGTGTCAAGCCAACCTGAGTTTTAGTTGGTGGCTTGAGTGTGTACGGGTACTGGAGCACACCCTGCAGGGATGAATCTTCTCGAGAAGCCGTTTTGTCCACGGTTATGTGACGACTTGGTGAAAGTACTGGCTAACAAGTACTCAGACAACTTACACCTAACGATAATAACTTGACTAGTAATAGGTTTATTGACACAACAACCTGAACCATCATTAATCCAACTGTGTGAGTTATCCTCGGATTGCTTCTTTGGATAAGGGCGAGATCCAGGATGGGTTTGTTTGGTGGTTAGTTATAGTTGGTTACGATACGCTATCTTATCGCCTTTCTGATAGCCGGAAGTCATAGTATGTTTCTGTAGTTGGTTAGTGCAGCCCGCTGCCGCATCTTTTATATCACCCTTCCTTCCGTTGAACCCAGAGCATCTGTGCTTGGTGTTGACGGGCTACACTTTGGTGAACTGTGAGTCTTGCTTGCCAGTACGTTTATGTACTGACCCCTTTGGGGCTGTGGTTTCCGCAGACTACGTTTCCGAGGATCTCCATGGTGGCTACTACGTGGAGCACGACGAGGCTGTTGACGAGTAGATAGCGGACTCGGGCAGGATCCGAGACTTCGTGGATGGGCTCCGTCTTTTCGTTTCCGGCTTCTTAAGCCTATTTGGATTTGTCTGTACTCAGACCTGTTGAATGCTTCCGCTGCTATGTAATGATGTTATGTTGGGACATGTGTCCTCTGGATGATTGTATTTGCTATTCTCTGCCCTAGTGAGGGCCAGTTGCAACTTATTTCCATCTTTTGTGTCTTAGAGATATGTTGTGCTATCATTCTGTTAAATGTCGTTGACGTACCATGTGTGTATGGTATGAAGTACGTCAATGGTAGTATCCTGATTTCTATGGGATAGTTTACGTCGACGCTGAACAGATAGGGGTTGGTTGTCACACATACGTGTGTTGGCCTACTCGTAAGAGGACGCGGGTGCCGGTAAGCCCCGTAATCCAATCTACTACTGTTCAACGGAACGGCGAGTATCCTTTAGAAGTCCGGGTGCGACAAATGGTATCAGAGCCTGTCTGCCTGTAGGATCCCTTTTACTGGTCGCAGTTGAGTCTAGAAACTATTTTGTAGCTATATAGGAAAAATGAAACGTGAGAGTAGGAATTCTGCCATTTTATTTCTTTCCCCACCCACCCTCCCTTTTCTGGTAAGGAAGTGCAACGTTGTTTTTCTCTTCTCATCTAAACTTTAAAGTTAGGTTTTCACGAATCCTGGTTTCTCTAGGATGGTTATATCTACTAGACCATAGGAATGGAGGTGGTTGTGACATGATTTATCATGTTGCCTACTCACGATTGAGAACGGAGGCGTGTAAGCCCCGGAAGCAGATCCTCTATTCCTTAAGCAGTCGATATTGATCCTTTAGAAGCCCGGATGGGTTTTTCTCCGTAGTACCTCAGGTGTTTGTGGTCTCCTGTTTCCCAGTTTTTGCTTCGATATCATCCTTCACAAATCTTTCTCTTCGGTTGTAACAACTTATTTGTTGATCCGTTGTTAACCTCCATCCTTGTTCTATGCTACCTTCTTATCGTCTGAAGTAATCCTTTTAAGCACTTATATTGGATTTTGTTATCCGGTTAGTGTGTTAATCTTGGTATCCTCTTCAGGATGGAAAGTGGTGACGAAGAACCCACACTGCCACCTGAGATGGGGAAAGTGCTGTCTCAGATGACACAAGTTATAAAACAGATGCAGCAGAACCAAGACCTTGGGAGTAATGGCAACACCCGGGTGTCTATTCGGGAGTTCCTTGAGCTCAATCCGCGCACGTTTGATACCTCCTCAGAGCCATTGGATGCTGATGACTGGCTCCGTGAAATGAACCGTACTCTTATGGTAGCTCATGTGGCTGATGAGGACCGTGTTCCTTACGTGACCTACCTTCTGCGTGGGCAATCCATGTCTTGGTGGGAGAACTTCCAAGAAATGAGAGGTTCTAGTGTGGCAATCACATGGGAGGATTTCAAGCAAGCCTTCGTGCGCCATCACATTCCCGATGGGCTCATGGAGAAAATGCGTGAGGAATTCTATTCTTTCACACAAGGCAATCTGGACGTTCTCGAATACCAAAGAGAGTTCAATCGTCTGGCTCGCTACGCCGGAGATGAAATCTCCACGGAAGCGAGAAAGATGGCAAAGTTCCGCAGGGGTCTCAACCCGGAACTCAAGTATGCTCTCACCAACGTCAAGGCCAAGAATTTTGAGGACCTCATCAACATCGCACTAAATGAAGAGCATGGGCGCAAGTTGGTTGAGGAATCTCGTAAGCACTCTCGCGAACAGGCTAATCTCTCAAAAGCTATCATGCCTCCACAAAAACGAAGAGTTTGGGTTCCATATACCACTCCAACACCGCCCATCTGCTTGCCAAGCCCGGCAGGATTTCTTGCCCGCCCTCCCACCCAAGTGGTATCTTCAGGAGGTGCTCCATCTCAGCCAGGTCCAACAACTCCTCGTTCTGTTGTTACATGCTACAAGTGTGGACAGCCGGGCCACTATTCCGATAAGTGTCCGCAAAGGCACCTCTTTCCACCTCCACCTCGCCACAGGTCGACCCGACAAGAATACGTGGTCCTCCGTTGGGTTGTTACAACAGCAACGACCTTGGCGTGAGAACCGTTAAGGTGAACCATGTCAAGGCCCAGGGAGCAGAAGAATCTCCGGAGGTTGTAATGGGCACACTTCTTGTAAACTCGTTTCGTGCTAAAGTCTTGTTCGATTCTGGTGCTTCACACTCTTTCATCTCTCAATGCTTTGCAAACAACAGTGGAATCAACTTCCAACAGTTGTCTATCCCTCTCCTAGTGAAATCACCGGGATCTAGCTGGCAAAGCAATAAAGTTAGCCAGAACATCGAGATCACAATTGGAAACCTTCCATTCCAGGCATCTCTGATAGCTCTCCACTCTTCAGATATTGATGTCATTCTTGGGATGGATTGGCTGGTAGCCAACAAAGCAGTCATTGATTGTCCTGCTAAGTCTGTCAAAATCACACACCCTTCTGGCCAGATAGTCTACTTCCATGCTGAAAATCCAGTTGCTCAACTCTACACTCTCAACGCAAATCTTCTACCATCTATTGAAACTATTCCGGTGGTTCGTGAATTCCCTGATGTCTTCCCGGAAGAATTGCCAGGAATGCCTCCTGACAGAGCAGTTGAGTTCGTGATCGAACTTGAACCAGGTACTGCTCCAATCTCTAAGCACCCATACAAGATAGCTCCTCCTGAACTGAAGTTGTTGAAGGAGCAAATCGATATGTACATGGAGAAAGGTTACATTCAACCTAGTTCCTCGGCTTGGGGTTGCCCAACTCTGTTCGTTGCAAAGAAGGATCAAACAAAGAGACTCGTGGTTGACTATCGTCCTCAACGAGAAAACCATCAAAAACAAGTATCCAATTCCTCGTATCGATGATCTTTTTGATCAACTTGCTGGAGCCTCAATATTCTCCAAGCTGGACTTGAGGATGGGTTACCATCAAATAAAGATCAGAAAGGAAGATATTCCAAAGACAGCCTTCACCACTCGCTACGGTCTATATGAATACACCGTCATGTCTTTTGGTCTCACCAATGCACCGGCGAACTTCTCTAGACTCATGAATTCTGTCTTCCATGAATACCTCGACAAGTTCGTTGTGGTATATCTTGATGATATTCTTGTCTACTCAAAATCCGAGGAAGAGCATGGAGAACATCTTCGTCTCACTCTCATGAAACTTCGCGAGCATCGTCTTTATGCCAAGTTCTCCAAATGTGAGTTCTGGATTCCAGAAGTTGCTTATCTTGGTCATGTCATCTCTGCCAAGGGCATAGCCATTGATCCAGAAAAGGTTAAGGCAATTGTTGATTGGAAACCCCCTAAGACGATGAAGCAAGTAAGAAGTTTTCTTGGCTTGGCTAGCTATTGTCGTCGCTTCGTCCAAAACTTCTCCAAGATTGCCAAACCTCTCACTGATCTCACAAAGAAGGACAAGAAGTTTGTTTGGTCTCCACAATGTGATGAAAGTTTCAATCTCCTGAAGACTAAACTCACTTCTACACCAGTTCTGGTTGGCCCAGATACCACCAAACCTTTCCAGATATTCTGTGATGCTTCTCTCCAAGGTCTAGGTGCAGTTCTTATGCAAGAACGTCAAGTTGTGGCTTATGCTTCACGATAGTTGAACGCACATGAGCTCAATTATCCCACACATGACCTTGAACTTGCAGCAGTTGTGTTTGCCCTCAAGAAATGGAGGCAATACTTGTTGGGTAATCGCACTGAAATCTTTTCCGATCATAAGAGTCTGAAATACATCTTCACTCAGCCAGATCTAAACCTCAGGCAAAGAAGATGGATTGAAAAGATCAAAGACTTCGATCTTACCATTTCTTACACTCCAGGCAAGGCTAATTTTATGGCCGATGCTCTCAGTCGCAAGTCGTATTGCAATAATCTCATGATCATGGAAAGCCAACCTCCTCTTCATGAAGAATTCCAGAAGCTGAACCTTGGTCTTGTTCCCCAAGGTTATCTTGCGAGCTTGACAGCCAGTCCAACTATCAAGGAAAAGATTCGTTCTGAACAACTTCGTGATGCTGAGATCAAGAAGATCGCAAATAACATCAAAGCAGGCAAGGTGAAGTATGAGTGCTTCTCAATTGATGACAAGGGAACTGTGTACTTCGAAGGACGCATTGCAGTTCCTCAAATTCAAAGTCTCAAAGATTTTATTCTCAAGGAGGCTCATGAAACTCCTCTTTCCATACACCCTGGAAGTACAAAGATGTACCAGGATCTCAAAACACTGTATTGGTGGTCTGGCATGAAACGTGAAATTGCTCAATACGTTTCTGAATGCGACGTTTGTCAACGTGTTAAGGCAGTTCATCAGAAAACAGCCGGTCTTCTCCAGCCTCTGAAAATCCCTGAGTGGAAGTGGGACATGATTGAAATGGACTTCGTCACTGGTTTTCCAAAGTCCAAGAAGGGCAACGATGCAATCTTCGTTGTCATTGATCGTCTCACTAAGGTAGCTCACTTCTTTGCTGTCAAAGAAACAATCTCAGCTAGCCAGTTAGCAGAACTCTACACAGCAAAGATTGTTCCTCTTCATGGTGTTCCATTGGAAATAAGCTCAGACCGTGGAAGCATATTCACTTCTCATTTCTGGAAGAGTTTTCAAGAAGCATTGGGCACCAAACTTCTGTTCAGCACAACTTATCACCCTCAGTCTCAAGGGCAAGTCGAAAGAGTCAATCAGATTCTCGAGGATATGCTCTGAGCATGTGGTCTCTCCTTCGGCATGAAATGGGAGGAATGCCTTCCATATGCTGAATTCTCCTACAACAACAGCTTCCAGGCAAGCCTAGGAATGGCACCGTTTGAGGCACTCTATGGCCGCAGATGCAGGAGTCCAATCAATTGGTCTGGAGCTGGTGAACGTTCACTCTTAGGCCCTGACATTGTTAAGGAAGCCGAGGAGAAAGTTCGCATCATTCGTGACAATCTCAAGATTGCTCAGTCTCGTCAGAAAAGCTACTATGACAGCAAGCACAGGGATATGATCTATGCACCCGGTGACAAGGCATATCTCCGTGTAACTCCCCTCAGAGGCACTCATCGTTTTGGTGTCAAAGGAAAGCTAGCACCGAGATACATTGGTTCGTTCAACATTCTCTCAAGGCGTGCGGAAAATGCCTATCGTCTTGAACTTCCAGAAAAACTATCCAAGGTGCACGATGTGTTTCACGTGTCACAGCTCAAGAGGTGTTTAAAAGATCCAGAGCGTGCAGTTGATCATGATTCCATTGAACTGCAAGAAGATCTATCTTATGAGGAGCACCCTGTTCGTATTCTCGATGAGACCGAGCGTAAGACTCGCAACAAGAGCACCAAGTTCTTAAAAGTGCAGTGGTCTCATCATTCTGATAAAGAGGCAACGTGGGAGACCGAAGAGGATCTTCGCAAGAAGTATCCGGACCTTTTCCTTTCTCAGTAGGAATCTCGGGGCGCGATTCCTTCAAGGGGGGCGTTTTGTAACATCCCAAGTATGAAAATCTCCCCCTAGATGTTTGTTTCTTGTTTATTTATGTTTGCATCATGTCATCATAACCATTGTCTTTGTTGCATTTGTTTTGCATTTGAATTGAATTGTTTCCATCTGATTTTCTATTTGAATTCCAAAACAAAATTCAATTATTTGTCATACTTGTTATGTTACAATGTATCAAATAAAAACTACAAAACAAACAAACAAATTGTTCCCCTAAAACTTGGATTCAAAAACTTCAAATTGGTTAAGTGGCATTTATTTTTTTATACCACAATTGCTCAACTCCTTTAATCTTTCCAAACAACATCATCAATTGAATTTATTTGGAAAAACAAAAGTTTGTTTTAAAGTGCTGTTACAAAACAAAGCAATACAAAACTTCCCTAAAACTTTGCTAAACCCTAACACCATCTATTTTCCTCTCCTTTATCCAAATCTGCAAAAAAAAAGTAATAAACAGAAAAATTAAAAGGAAGAGAGAAGGGGGAATAGGGCATGCAGCCCAATTGGGCCAGCCCAAGTGCTCCTGGCCTGGCACCCCCCTCTGTTGTCGTCTTCTACCTCCGTACGGACGCCATCTCCATCGACAACGTTACAGTACAGAGGAGGGCAACGGTGATCGACAGCCCCCCTCCTCTATAAGCTGCTCGAGCTCTCCCCTCCTTGCCCTAGTTTTCTCTCCCCCCTCTCTCCCTCGGGCGCCGCCCTTTCCTCTCCTTCCTCCCTCCGTTTCTTCTCTGTACTGCAAACACCACCGCAGCCTCCCTCCGGCGAGCGCCGCCGTCCCGGTGCCCGCCCGGCCGCGCTAGGTCCGGGAACGGAACCGTCCCGGCTCCCTCGTCCTCGCCATGCCCTCCGTTTCCCCGAAGCCCCTCCGAGCCGCCGCCGCCGTCCCCAACTCCGGCGACGACCGCCCCTGCTCCCTCTGCTCGGCAGCGAGGTGAGCTCGCCCGCCTCACCCCTCGCCTCCTTCCCTCTCCACAACACGCACACCGAGCGCACGCACGGTCCTCACGATGCACACGCACGGACCGCGCCACCCAGCGCCCGCACACGGCGGCGAGCCACCGCAGCAGGCCGCCGTCCGCCCTCGCTCGCTGTCGCTACCTGGAGCGAAGATGCAGTACCGAAACTGAAACCAAAATTCAGTTAAACCCCTTAACTGAATGTTAACCAGTCCCCTGCTCTGTACCTTTCACAATTCGCAGACAGCCCAACTGGCAGTGCACCCGTGCGCGCAAGTCCCAGCTCGCAGGATCGATTCCTGCGGGAGGCAAAATTGCCTCCCCTTTTTTCCTTGCGCGCAACCCCCGCGGGGCCCGCTTGTCATGGGCCTTGGAGGCCACGTCACCCCCCAGCCTGCCACCTAAGCGCCACGCAGGCCCTGGCCCACTGTCAGCGGTTGGGGTTGGTCACTGCGCGGTGTTTTTATCTTTTCTGTCTTTTTATTTTTCATTATCAGTCCAATTAGTTTTCAGATTAGTCCCTAAACTCAAAAATCACATAACTTTTATTTCACAAACCCAAAAAATAAGAATAAAATATGTACACTGCTCTAAATTAAATTGTCTATCTATCTATAGCATTTGTTTTCTGTTTTGAATTTTCAAAATGCAATTCAAATTTGAATTCAAATAATTCAATTGCAATTTGATAAAATCCATAACTAATTCATACTTAATCCAAATAATGAAATAAAATATGTTTTCCATGCTATTTCAAATAATCTTTTCAAATATAAATTTTGTTTCATGTTTTGAATAATTTAAATTGCCTAAATAATTTAAACCTTGTTTAAATCATTTAAAATTGATAAAATCATAACTTGCTCAAATTAAATTATTTTTGGACATGCAAAATATGTTTTCAACCTAGAAAAGTATAAACTTTTCAAATATGAATTTGAATTTATGTTTTGAACAAAGAAAATTCAAATAAAATTCATGCTTGTTTTAAATTCATTTAAAACTTGTTTAATATTGTTTCAATCATAATAAATTCATCCTAACTCCTTTTTCAATATTTGAAACATGTAATCCAACTAAAATTTTGTATTCTTTTCAAATATGAATTTTGTTAATTATTGTGCACAATTTAAATTGGTGAAAACAACAACTATTGGTGTAATCCCTTTAAGGAACCAAAATTCCCTAATTTAATAAATAAATTTCTAAATTGGTAAACCTTAACTCCATTCGATTCTATTGTTGTTATTCTTCTGTTTTCCTCATCCATGCATCATGATATTCCACTTTCACCTGTTGATTAGTTGTAAAACAATTATTTCAACCTAAATGCATGGGCTTTTCATATGCAACTCAAACTTGCATGTGGGTCCATTTAAATTGTGTTACCATGTCAACTAGTTTATTTTGATGCATCAATTAAATTGTCATGCATCATCCCATGTTTGTGCATTATGCCATGTTATTGATTGGTTGTCTCTCTGCGTTGTTTGCTTGCTTCTTCTCGATTAGACGACGACGTTGAGACAGACGATCTTTACGACACCCCTTTTGAGGAGTTAGCCCAGTACCAGGCTACTGAGTTTGCAGGCAAGTATTCACTCACATGAACCATCGTGTTCCTTTCAACATTGGATATCGATACTTTCCGTTGTCTATTCTGCTAGCCATATGAGTAGTTGCTTCTGTTACGAACCTATCACATGTATCCTTTAAACCTGATATCGCCTCAACTCCACTCCCATAACCCCGTTGTTCGATCCCGTGTCTTACTAGCATGCTTAGGGTTGTTTTGCTCGAGTCTGCTGTCAGTTACTTTCTGTTATCATATTTCTATTATGTTCTGGGGCTCGATGTTTAAACAATCAACCTATTAATTTTGCGGGTAATAATAATTTGATGATAAGACACCGGCAGGAGGCCTGGCGTGGTTTTGAGGCCTGCTAGTGTCGACCCTAATTAGGAAAAGGGTCTTGTCTACTGATCCATGATGAGCGTGCTCACCGCATCCGGGTGGTAGTATGGAACCCCCCTCGACTTTGACCTGATCCGCAGTTTGTCCGAAGAGCCACACTTAGTTCGGGTGTTCCATTTGCGCGTAAGCATGAATGGGTCGCTCCCATGGTTACTGTTGGTGATGATTATTATGATGATGATGCATATAGGGCGAGGCCTGTGGTGCCGGGGGTGTGGTTTTTACCCTTGCGCTTAGGTTAGGTCGGACTGGCCGGGACCTTATAGCTCCGTGGCTCCTAGGACAGGTTGTAGAGATGGTTCGAGTCGTGTCAAGCCAACCTGAGTTTTAGTTGGTGGCTTGAGTGTGTACGGGTACTGGAGCACACCCTGCAGGGATGAATCTTCTCGAGAAGCCGTGTTGTCCGCGGTTAGTGACGACTTGGTGAAAGTACTGGCTAACAAGTACTCAGACAACGTACACCTAACGATAATAACTTGACTAGTAATAGGTTTATTGACACAACAACCTGAACCATCATTAATCCAACTGTGTGAGTTATCCTCGGATTGCTTCTTTGGATAAGGGGCGAGATCCAGGATGGGTTTGTTTGGTGGTTAGTTATAGTTGGTTACGATACGCTATCTTATCGCCTTTCTGATAGCCGGAAGTCATAGTATGTTTATGTAGTTGGTTAGTGCAGCCCGCTGCCGCATCTTTTATATCACCCTTCCTTCCGTTGAACCCAGAGCATCTGTGCTTGGTGTTGACGGGCTACACTTTGGTGAACTGTGAGTCTTGCTTGCCAGTACGTTTATGTACTGACCCCTTTGGGGCTGTGGTTTCCGCAGACTACGTTTCCGAGGATCTCCATGGTGGCTACTACGTGGAGCACGACGAGGCTGTTGACGAGTAGATAGCGGACCCGGGCAGGATCCGAGACTTCGTGGATGGGCTCCGTCTTTTCGTTTCCGGCTTCTTAAGCCTATTTGGATTTGTCTGTACTCAGACCTGTTGAATGCTTCCGCTGCTATGTAATGATGTTATGTTGGGACATGTGTCCTCTGGATGATTGTATTTGCTATTCTCTGCCCTAGTGAGGGCCAGTTGCAACTTATTTCCATCTTTTGTGTCTTAGAGATATGTTGTGCTATCATTCTGTTAAACGCCGTTGACGTACCATGTGTGTATGGTATGAAGTACGTCAATGGTAGTATCCTGGTTTCTATGGGATAGTTTACGTCGACGCTGAACAGATAGGGGTTGGTTGTCACACATACGAGTGTTGGCCTACTCGTAAGAGGACGCGGGTGCCGGTAAGCCCCGTAATCCAATCTACTACTGTTCAACGGAACGGCGAGTATCCTTTAGAAGTCCGGGTGCGACAGCTACCTGGGGTTGTGGTCTAGGACGCTGGGCTGCTACCCATGGTGGTGCGGCTGCGTGGGTTCGATACTGGCAAGGTGCCGATGGGGTGGCTACAGCTGTCCCCGAGGCACTTTGTGGCGGATGTAATAACCGCGTACGATGAAGAATCAAATTTTTTATTCTAGTATTAACTTGGTGTGCAGAAAAAATTCATGATGTTTCCCGAGGAGTTCTGATGGCTCAGAGGCAATTGTGGAAGATATCCGTGGATACAATTAATCACTAGTTTTGGTCTAGCTAGCCACTACATCTTTTGAATTGCAGAACTATGATTTTACATGTCTATTGTAGCCAGCTGCCAATGTTATATATTCATGGTCGGTAATTTCCATGAAAGATTAATATTTGAAGTGTCCTCCTAACAGAGTTTTGAGCTAGACTTGGCTGAAATTTAGTTTCATTTTTTCAGGATTGTTTGATAAATTCAATACCCACAAGAAGTAGTGATCACAAATTACTTTATCCAAGCAACCGATCACAGTGATATTGCATCTGGCCAGCTTAGATATGATTCCATGCAAGCAACTAAACAAAATGCCATTTGTTGCTATAAATAACCAAGGAGATCCATAAAAAAAAATTAATGATACCTTTGATCTCGATTAATGACAGATAAAAAAGATTGTTTACATGCATTTAACGTACCAAGATAGAGGAATTAAAAGGTAAGACATGGTTGTCAACAAACATACAAATAAAAATAAAAATAGATAAGATATCATGTGTATCTGACGCCAAACACAATGATCAAACTACATTTCATTAATAGGACATGGTTGGTGATAACAAATGCAATCGAAGGGAAAAGATGTAGTAAATGAGACGAGGACGATGTTTTGTCCTATCTTCTTATTGGACGCTAAAAAAGACAAGGCTTCAGATAAAACCACAAACAAGGCTTCAGATAGAGCCGTACTTATTTGTAAGAATTACTAGTAGTCTATGGGAATGCAGTAGTGTAAACTCCAATTGCGTCAAGAGCCGAGCCAGCGCGCCCATGAAAGCCCACCACGCTAACATTGTTGTCCTCTGGAATGACGAACTGAGTACCATTTCCTTTTCCGTAAGGGCCATATGAGCCAAGATTTGTGACAATCTTGAGTGAGGTCACAACAACACTGCGTCCTAAAGTACCCGTTGTACCCATAATTTTCTTCACAGATTCAGTAGGTTGAAGGTTGATCTGCAAAATAACGCGGAACCGTCAATCAGGTACCATCTCGTTATATGCACAAGTAGATGGAAGATACACATATCTGTGTATATACATCACATGTGAGTCTCTACACTGTTCCCGTTTCAAAAAAAAAGTGAGTCTCTACACAGATCCTTATTGTTACTTTGTGGGAATGTAGAGGCTAGATATTTGCTCATAGTGCGTCCAAACTAATACTCCTACATCATTTGCAATGAAAAATGTGTTTTTGAGAAATTGTACTCACCGTGACAGGAACCCCACCATTACCACCCCACGGTCCAGCGGTTTGCTTCGTTCCCGCTTCGTCGATGTAGGAAAATGAAATCGAATCGATCATATCTCCTGCACGAATTGTCACACTCTCTAAACGCTGAGGCTTGGCTGTAACGTCAACAGCTCCCCCTCCATTCCCACCAATCGCCGGAAGAACCTTAAGGACCTGTGCATAATTTGATGGAATGATTAGCATGCATGCATAAATGCTGATTATGCCAGGGTGCCAAGCATGTTTCCGGCATGGTCGATGCGTGCGGGAATGGAGGTGTTACCCTACCTGTCCTGCAAAGTTGGGGCACACAGCACGGATACGAAGCTCCTTCATAACTCCCCCATTTACTGCCTTGTCTGTGTAGGTGATAGTCCCTTGAGCATGGGCAAATTCTCCAGTCCCGCCAACAATTGCCCATTGGCCACCGGCTCCAGGATTAGGTCCGTTAAGTCCCTGCACTTTAAGCGCGGACCCCTTGAGCCTAATCCAAACATGCAAACAAACTTAAGCATGTGGATAGCAGGAATCTTTGATGAAATGTATACAGCAAAACAAACTCTCAAATTAAAATTAACGCTTAAAAGCTTCACCTGTCGTCGACGAACATCATGCTGAAAGAAATGAACCAGTTTTGCTCGGTCTTTCCGGCGCCAAGGTGGAGTCCTTGAGCACGGGCCACAAGCTTGCCATTGGGGAGAACGCCATCGTATATGGCCCAGTCGTTAACGACGGCCACGCCGAAATAATTGGGAAGGCCTGGGTTCACTATAATTTTCTGGTTAGCATCTGCCGATCCTTCCAGTATCTGGTACAGGTACAAGTGGAGGACATACTCCCTTTGCTGGACCTGGGGGGTAACAAGGCCAGACTGGAGATAGGAAGGGTTGGATGCCATTGGCTAAAACTAGGAAATGCAGCTAGGCTAGGCTAGGGGAAGCGCGTAAGCTAGCAACTCAATGGATCGTGTATCTATGGGAGCTGTGTGAAAATGAACGGGTGTAGGGGGGCCAATTTATAGGCCAATATCTACGTTAAGTATTCCGTCACGAGGTCCATGACCCATATTTACAAATGCTTGCATCGATCGGCAACGCGCGCGATGCATGTTGCCGGCCAGTGCTTCAGATATGATTTCACGTGAACAACGTCAGGGCATCTTGCCTCGTTTGACTTAAATTGGGGTTCACCCGAGTAGCGATCCTCTGCTGATCCGTATCTTGATCGCGCGCGGGATGCTTGCTGTCCCCCGGTGCTCCAGATAAAATTTCACGTGACCGCTGCCATACACGTGGAACCTCAGTTCCAACGTCCTCAAGGAATTCACGTACTAGCTCAAGCTGTTTGCATGGATTAGCTGCTAGCTAGCTCTGTACGATTGAAACACAACCAAGTTCCAATAAAAAAAATTCTGAATTTTGCAAGCGACAACAACCGTACATGAAAGTGCCAATCGAAGTTGCCAACCATGAGTAAGAGCCATGGAGAGCAACAAACTAATAGTAGTTGAGTTTGACAACTCGATTGAATCTGTCTTCATAATCAAGTCCATATCTCTGTATGTATGAATCATTTCGCCACAAGACGTGGCTTGTATTTCTCAATAGAACAATCACACATCTTTTTAATTTGAAAACCCATTTAGGATCAATAAAATTAATACCTTGGTCCAGAGGAACAAGACGACACATCTTGTTTTTTTTTTTGAACAAAGAATGGGGAGGCCCTGGTGCTGCGAATTCATTAACCAGGCGGCAGGGACAGATTACAGAAAGGTCCTTTATCATCCCTTGCCCAGGAAGACCTAAAATTCGAAAAAAGAACCTCAGAAGTTACAGAAAGCACCCTGGGACTAATAATTAGAAAGCAATCAGCTCCTCCGGTGCTCGGTGACGCGGGGCGCGTTGGTGAGGCCTGGTCTTGTGGCGGCGTGGCATCTCGGCTCATGGTGCTGCATTAATTTATCAAGTTGAGGCATTTTGATTTGGATCTCAATAAGTTAGACAAAAAAAAGATTGGGAAGAGTGACAAGAAACTGGTTTTGTGGCAGGACATGTGCGGCACAGCTCGTGTGTGGCGGAGGTGGCGGCGCTCGCCCGCGCGGGCAAGATCGGCGGCGGCCTAGTGGGCCTGATTTGCGCTCAGCGGTTGTGGCATCGCGCCCGGCAAGTCGGTGAGGTGGTGTTGTATCCGACTGGCGCTCGTTCCTCGTGCGACTCGGTGGCGCTCATTCCTCCTCCTACTCGATGGCCGTTGCGACGTTTCTCCAGGGCGGTCCCCGGGACTAGCATTCTTCCTCTCCCAGCATCGACGAGTGGGTGCGCAGTCTAGCGGTGGTGCTCTCCGGCTGGCGGCGCTCCGACATGGATGGCGGCGGTGCGTGGCGCTGCCACTTGGCAGCGTTGGTGTTCTACCTGTGGGACTTGGCCGATGGCTCTTCGGGCTGATACCTAGGCCCTTGGGCCCGATCTGGGTTAGTTTGGGCAGGTTAGGGATTCCACGGGTCACCTTTGGTTGGACTAAGCGGAAATCTAGGATGAAGATGGAGGCTACGACAGTGCATCTTCTATAGCGCGCCCGCCGGAGCTTCACTGGCCAGCGCTGGGACCGG
Source organism: Alopecurus myosuroides (assembly GCA_028641055.1). Taxonomy (NCBI): domain Eukaryota; kingdom Viridiplantae; phylum Streptophyta; class Magnoliopsida; order Poales; family Poaceae; genus Alopecurus; species Alopecurus myosuroides. Next base: position 44,813 of record JAPCYS010002340.1, read on the forward strand.
CCGGACCTGTTGGTCTGGTGTGCTCCTGCTGCAGTGTCCGGTCTTCTACTTCCTTTGGCGGTGGAGGTCGATCCCTCCCACGTGGTTGTTATCCCGTTATCCCGGGTCTACGGTTGTTCCTACTCGTTCCTTCCGACCTCGCAAAACTTGTCATAATTATACTGCGTTGGTGACCTCGCGATTGTCGTGGCGCATGTTGGTGGGCGGCGTGCTCGATGGAGCCGACGAAGTAGCCAGGGTAATGCGTTGTTGGGGGTCGGGCTAAATCCCTATTGGCTTTGCCGACACCAACGCGGTGGCGTCTGCGGGCGCTGCCGCCTTCTTGAAGGGCGTTGGATATACCCCTACCCTATTCCCCTCCGTGTACCAGGAGAAATGCTAGGTGGAGTCTGGGAAGCAGCGGCGTCGTCGCATTCCTTTTTGAAGGTGTTGCTTGGTACGCGGCATTCTGGTTGGCTTTGGACAGTGGTGGGAATTCTCCGGTGGGTGTAACAGTGGTAGCCCATCCTTGTTTTTGTCGATCTAGCGTTTGTTAGCATTATTTTCTTTTTTCGTCGATATGGCATTTGTTAGCATTTAGTTTCTTTTTCTTTTACTAGCAAACATGCCCATGCGTTGCTATGGGAGAGAAAATTTTATCTCATATAGCCGTATAATGTGAATTGTTGTTGGCATGGTGGGTACATCGATCGGGTTATATGACTTTGGGCTCAATAATAAAGTACGATTGTTTTTTTACATGACTATGTGCTTAGTATATCACCACAAGAGATTACTATTATGAAGAGACCACTGCATAGAAGTTTTATCAAGATTTTTCTATTTTTTTGTAGGTTTCTTCGTGCGAAGATAAGAGACAAATATACCATTACATTCAAAATATAATGGTTTTACAGTTTACAATATGCTTTATTTTCGAAATTATTATATGATCAAACACTGATTTAATGGAGCTGGGGCAATAAAAAAATAGCATGGAAAATATAAATGCAGCGTGACTAAGAACACTGGATGAATCGATTACCAAAGAGGGTGTAGTGAATGTCCTTTCCGAGCTTTTGATATTGAGTACAAGCACGCATGCACAGTCGCCGCCATGTGGATGCTGCAGCTGCAAGACCACATCTTCGTCAGCCAGCATTCGCTTGCTATCTACCGTCTCCTATCAGAAGCCGGACAAACTCGAGATGAGGTGGAGCCCGCCGTGTCTCCTCTCCCTTCGGCCTCTTTTTCAGGCCTCGTCGAGAGCGACATTAACAAGCACTTGATCCAGCAACTTCAATGGAGACACCGCCGACGCCACTCCCAGGTCCTGCAACTGCTTCCATAGGTGGAGTCACTGCCGCCGCTTTGCCCAGTTCCCCTTCCAAGTCATGCCGTAAGTTCGCCCAGGTCTGGCTGCTGCTTAGCCGAGGTGAATTTCTCAAACACGTTTCATGCATTACGCAACCGGCCGGCGTGCGCGATGGTGTTCACGATGGAGTTGCACGTGAAAAATTCTCCACTACACCCATGCCCTGCATCTCATCGAGAATACAGAACGCCCGGACCGGCGGCTGCATCAGATACACACACCGCTCATCGTCGGCCGCACGCCGGCTAGACGCATCTCCGCCCATAGCTTTCTGACCTTGCCGAGTTGAGCGGCCGCGCGCGGGTCTCGATTCCGAACGCGAATAGGTCATCGCCGCCTTTGACTGCTGCTTCACCTCGCGAAAGATATCTTTGATAGTTTTCGTACGATACATTGCATATTTATACATGGAAGATTACAGAGCCCCGTATACAATGTGGATTCAACTACTTTTGGATATACAACTTCAAATTCAGCTGGAAGGAATTGTGGGTACGTACGTTGGCCAGTATTTTTTGGTAGACCGAGGAGGAGTATACAACTTTGAATTTAGCTGTGACGAGTTGTGGATACGTTGGCCAGTTTATTTTTTTCGTAGACCAGGGTGGATTCACGTTTGCGTGGCCAGGTGGATCTAAGTCGCTACAGACTCCGGTTTCTTTCTGTTTTGATTCCTTCTTTGTTCTCGTGCATACCGGTCGGGAACGGACTGGGGCGCCGTACTCGTGATGGACAACCTACGAAACAAGCGAACCAAAAGGAAACCAAACATATCCAGAGCGGACAAGCATATGATGGTTGACGTACGAACCAACCACCAACCAACCAAGCCTTAGTTCCTTTAGCTAGGAGCGAGATCGGCATGAGGCCGGAAGCTCTAGCTAGGAGGAACTCCTGATCTAAACCAGAACAAGGACTAAGGTTGTTGACTTATACATCGTGCGATACGGAGGAGTCCCTTCCGGTCAGGGAGGAGGGGACTAAATTTGTCTCTAACACGGAATCACCTCTGCAACTTGCTGGCCCGTACGCGACGCAACGATCAGGCACGTAAGAAAACGTAGTTAGTGACGGACGAAAACGTAAGAGATGACGGACGAAAAACGTACGAAATTTAGGGGAAGAAACCTTACTCCCTTTATTATTAGGTAGAGATAAATATAAATATATATATACTAGCAAAAGTGCCCGTGCGTTGCAACGGATGAGGTAACACACTATATATAATTTTTTCCCTAGGAACGATTGCACTACATATGACTGTCACGCAGAGCTGAAAATGACATGAGCTCACCCCCCCCCCCCCCCCCCCCAATGATTTTTGGATTGTGACGGTTTCTCTATCCAATATGATTGGCCATGAGATGATATGGAAATTCTGATACTCCACTTTGAAAAACTAATCACGTTTAAAGAACAATTAGAGAAAAGAAAGAGGCATGCAGCTTGGAAGAAAACCGAGCAAAGCTAGCACCGCAAGTGATCGAAGAAAAAGGTTATTTACAAAGATACACCCTCAACTCACGTGATTTAAAATTTTACAAAGATACACATGCCTCCACAAATATGTTTATGTAATGCAGTCGTCCAAATTTTGCCCAAATAAAAATGTAGCGCAAATTATGTAAGTAAATTTACAAATCACATAGGCAGCAGGTTCAGAAATAGTACATCACCAGCAGCGGCTTTACTCTTTGAACTTCACAAACTATCTCGCTACACTGAACTTACATCACAGGTAGAGGCCACACACTGAAAAGTGCAACGCTGGAGGCCACACATTGAACTTTCATCACACCTTAGGATGGAGAAGCTTGCGTGCTATGGCGCAGAGCGAGGTGGACTCGGACCGGCGCCATAGGCACATGTCTGGGCGGTACTGAAGCACCAGCCGCCAGTGCGCGCGCTTTGCCTCCTCGCACTCGAGTGATCTGTAGGAGATCGACATGGTCGTGGCTGCCGGGGAATCAATTGGTGGTAGGAGGCGAGGATTAGATGCATTCTTTCCACAATTTGCATGCTCATATCTTGCATTGCCGTCGAGTGCGAGGTGTTCATGGATATAACACTAACCAGTCCACCATTTGCAACACCTGTATTTAAGTAAACGGCTATTACTATAAGAAAACTACTACCAATAAAAACAGAAGCAGTTAAAAGTGTTAACTTCACTTTTACTTCTCCTGACGGGTTGGATCATAATAGCATTCAGGGGACTACCCAGGATTTCATCCCTGTCAATATTATAGCATCTGGTCATGTCACGGGTGTTTTTGTATATGCCGAACAATATTAATCTAGCGATACAAAACCTGCTGCTGCCTGCCAGAACACCAGGCTCCAATTGTGAGAATAGATTTATGGAGCACCTAATCAGCCGTACTACACGGGAGTACTTCTTATCTGTATGCAGTTTCCGCTGGGTGCAGCCTCTGTATACACAGTGGTACGTAGTGACAATGACCTGTGTAGGTCCGAAAAAAAGCCGTTTTCAAGCTGTTATCGCGCGTGCGTCTTATCCTAACCGTCCACGAGCCCAACTGGATCCGCGCCATGGGCCCTTCTTGGCCCAGCGTTGACCAGCAATACGGGCAATAACCGCCGAGAATCCGCGAATCGTTACGTATCTGTACAATATACAAGGCGGCTGTCGGTCTGGCCCCCCCTCAACCGAGTTACTACTACCCCCGCTTGGCCCAGTTTGAATTCGAACCCCCTTCCTCCTCGGACAGCTTCCCCTGCTCTCGCCTCGTGTTCGTCACCGCCGTCCTGCTCCGATCCGTCCAGGCGCCTCATCGACAGGGTGGCCACTGTACATGGAGATGGATATGCGTCTCGGCGGGTTCACGGACCTCCTTCGCAGGTGACTCACTAGTGGAAACAGGGGCATTAGTCCTGGTTGGTAAGGCCCATTTGTCCCGGTTGTGCAACCGGGATGGGCCAGCCGGGACAAATGGTCCTCCCCCATTGGTCCCGGTTGTGCCAGGACCCAGGATGGTTGGGATGGCCCACGTGGCGAACCTGGCCAGGGAGTTCGTCCCGGTTCGTGTTAGGAACCGGGATGGATACCTACTCTGAAAAGCTATATTGCGACCACCTTTTCTGCCGCGGCAGTTTTTTTTTTCATTTTTTACGCTCCTGTCTCGCAATCCCCAACCGGTCTCTTCTTCCCCAACCGCGTCCACTGGCCCACGTATTTTAATTAAGCCCAGTGGCCACATTTTGGTCAAAGGGCCGACTGGCCACGCGTCTTTTATTAAGCCCACTCGCTACATTCGGTCAAAGGGGCCACTGGCCACGCGAGGGTCAAAGGGGCCACTGGCCGGCGACCTATTGGCTGGCTCGCCCGGTCCCTTAAAGTAAGACCGCAGCCACGCGCGGTCAAAGGGCCCACTGGCCGCCTCGTCTTCCCGCGCCTCCACTTCCCCGCGTGCGCGTGGCCACGAACGGCACGCCTCGGCTTCCCCGCGCATTCATGGCCGACTGCAACCGCCGCCACGTTCCGGCCGCCAGTTGGCATGCCAGCCCCGCCCGGGTCCTTTTTAAAGGGTCCTTTTTAAAGGACCCCCGCCGCCCGTACACCCCCATTCACCCCGGCCGTGCCCCAGCCCACCCAAACCCTAGCCGCCATGTCGCCCCGCCGCTGGTTCAAGCGCCCGAAGAACAAGCACGAGGCCGGGTCCTTGAGCGGTGCCGGCCAGAGAGGCTCCGGCGTCCCCCGCGCGCCGCCGGAGGCCTTCGGCTTCGGTCCGGGAGGCGTCCGGATTGGGGGGCAGCCGCGCGTCCCCGCTCCGCCTCCGGTAGCGCGCCCGGCGCCCCGACCCGCGCCGGGCAAACGCTACCGCCGCTACGTGCGGAAGGAGGAGGCCGAGTGGCACTGGGACCACGCCACGCCGGTGTTCTGGCCGGACGTCCACCTTCCGGACGGCTGGCACCTGAACCCGCAGCGCATCCCTGTGCCGCCGCCCCCGACCAACGAGGCCGCGCGCGAGGAGATTGAACGCCGGCGCCGTCTCCTGCCGGCCCACCTCCTCAGGGACCGCGCGTACGCGCGCAGCTCCCCCAACTGGGCCATCTGGTTCCAGCAGGAGCACGACCGGCGCCGTCGCTCCTACATCCCCACGGCCCCGGAGGAGAACGCCGCCGACTACCCCGCGCCACCGCCCGGCAGTGAGCCGGAGCTGTGGTTCTTGGAGGACATCGTCGAGGACGAGTCCGACCCCGAGCTCCAGGCCGGCTTGGAGGAGGCCTACGAGGCCTCCCGCCGCTCCCTCGTCGAGGACGAGGTCAAGCGGTGGGAGCAGGTCCTGGCCGCCGCCGCCTCCGCCGCCGACGCCGACGCCATGCCGCCCTTCCAGCGCCTGCGCCTTGGTGGCAGGCCATGAACGCCGAGATGGAGGCGTCGGAGGACCAGCCGCCGCCACAGCCGCTGCCCCCAGGCCTGGAGTACGGGATGGTCTGGGCGTGGACCGGTGGCGAATGGGCTCAGGAGGAGCTGCTGCCGCCGCCGCCGCAGCCGGAGGAGGAGCTGCCCCCGCCGCCGCCGCACGCGCCCCCGATGCCTCCGCAGCCACCGGCGGGCCCGCCCCAGCTGCCTGCCCACCTGTGGCAGACACCTACCTACCACTGTATCTCCTCCGACGAGGAGTAGGCCGGCGCCGGTGCGCCCCCCCCCCTAAATAGATATAGCCTAGGCTACCCTCCCCCACCCCCAAGAAACGGCCGGCCGCCTGTGGCCGCGCCGCCGCCCCCTATGTAAGCACGGCCGACCGTTTGTGGCCGCGCCGCCACCCCTATGTAAGCACGGCCCCCGGGCCTTTTAAATATATATATTTTGTGTCACAAAAACACGTCCCCTAGTTCAACCCCGCCGGCGGAACCAGCACCGGCGGGATCTTCCTATCCGTTCCCGCCGCCAGCAGGGCTTCGCCAAGACATGTCCGCTGTCCTGGGTGGTGGCTCGGCCTGGAGAGAGGGCCGAGATATTTATACAACTGGGCCTCTAGTCCCGGCCCGTGCCACCAACCGGGACTAGAGGTATCCCCCTTTGGTCCCGGTTGGTACCACGGGCCGGGACCAATACTTATTTCGAAATTTTGTAGCACCCTGCGCGCCAAAAAAATTTAGCGCCAAAATTTAAAAATTCTTCGAGTTTGCACATTAATAACTTCTGTAGACTTTCGAATTTGACAAAAATTTCAACATGAAAAGTGCTAGAATTTGCATAACTAATTCAAATCCATTTTTTGTTTAACTAAATAATTATTCTAACTATTGAAACTATTAATTATTTTACTATTTGCTTATAATTTGAATATAAATATCGTATAATTTTTGTTTTCTCTTGTGATCTTCCGAGTGAGTCCAGAGCATACAAGGCATTCTGCGTCGCCAAATGATGATGACCCGATCGAAGGCGTTTCTCCTCATAATCACTGCGATCGCCACGACGGATGCATGGATAGATGAACCCACTAAGCCAAATTATTTAAGGCAAGGCCAATCAATTTCGTCAATGCTCCTCATAATCACTGCAACTTTATCACGTGCATCACGTCGATCGAAAACCGGACCTCTAAAACTTTCCAATAGGGTAGCTCTCATAATATAGATTTCTTCTTCCACATGGCACTAGTAGAAAACAGGGCATTGAGCCAAGCCCAATGGAACCGGATGTGATACAAACCGGTTCAGAAGGGTCTGTCCCTGGGCCCCACCCATGCAGCAAAATGCCCGCAAGGCCTTTAGGACCGGTTTGTAACACAAACCGGTCCTAAAGGCCTTGCGGGCCATTTGCTGCAGGGAGGGGGGCCCAGGGGCAGAACCTTTAGAACCGGGTTGTATCACAAACCGGTTCTACAGGTTTTCTCATTTTTTGCAGCCACTGCGGGTCCCGCTGTCATAACCTTTAGAACCGGTTTGTAACACAAACCGGTCCTAAATCCCTCCCCTAAACCCTACATACCACCCGAGCTCAGCTCATTTTTTCCAGCTCGAGCTCAACTCCATTTTTGCTCTCTTCTTCCTCTTGTGAGGTCTTAATCCATCCCCATTTCTCCACCATTTGTCAAGATTGTTGGTACCCATCGGTTCTACGGTTAGCATCAACGTTCCCTCTTCCGGCATTGCAGGTTTTGCTCGTTTTCTTGCTCATTTCATTTTTGTTGTGCTAGCTAGGTGTTTGATGAAATGCCTAGCTAAGCTAGAATTTGTTATTCATTTTGTTATGTATACAAATTGATGCAATTTGAGCTCAAAATTAATTATGATTTGTGCTTTTTTAGTGTCGCGCGCCTTGTCCCCTTACTCACTACCGTCAATCGCCCCATCACCGACACAACCTTGGTGAGCCTATTGTTTTTATTTACCAAAACAAATTTTGATTTGTATGATTTACGTATTTACTTGTATATAATTTTCTAGAGCCATGGTTTTGATATCTGTCCCGTTGGCCCTCGTCCAGTCTATGATTCGGATGTGGTATATTATCTTTTTTCACTACATATTTTCATTTCCTGATTATACGACAATTACTTACGCCGACCAACTTGACATAGATATTTTTATATAGGAGGTAGTGGAACCGGAAATGCCAGTCGACCCTATTGTTGAGAAGTTATACTTAGTTGAACAAGAAAATATTGGCTTGAAAGAAAGATTGAAAAAAACTGAAGAAAGGTTGGAAAAAACTGAAAGAGAGAAGATGACCTTGGAAAAGGTTCTTGCCGGTGTCGTCGATAGTCACAAGAGCGAGATGGACGCAATGCGCCTGAAGATTAGAAAGATTAGGAAATATGCAATTAGTATAGAGGCTTGGTATCATTATGTCGTCGGGTCAATTGTTACCTTTGTTGCGATTTTGATCGCATTTGTTGTTGTTTTTAAATGCATTAATTAGAGAGAGTTTTTATGGATGGTTTCAGTGTGTATTTTTCTGAGAACTATATATGTATATATGGTCACTATATACGCTAGTTTGGTATTAACGTGTGATGAACTTTTTGTATTAATTAACTAATTTAGTCATGATGATTTAGCATGGTTGTTGATAAATTTATATAATGCAGATGAACCGGCAATGGATGTACAGTGATCGACGTCGTCCCGAATTCCTTAATGGCATGCATAGTTTTCTCAATGTGGCTGAGAAAAACAGGCAGAATGGATTTATTTTTTGTCCATGTAAAAAATGCCAGAATAAGAGGAATTTCCCTAGCTCAAGAACCATACACCCACCTGTTGCAAGAAGGCTTCATGCCCAGTTATTTTTGTTGGACCAAGCACGGAGAAAGAGGGGTTATAATGGAAGACAATGAAGAAGAAGAGGATAATGATGAGTATCCTATGTTCGATGAACACGGTGATACTGAAATGGGGGAAGATGAGCCTGAACTTGAGGACATTGTTGATGAGTCTGATGATGATCTTCGTCAGGTCATTCGTGAAGAACAGATAAACTGCGCAAGTGAAAACGAGAGGTTGAAGTTGGAAAAGGCACGCTAGGAAAGAAATCAACAACATGTATGGACGAGCAATCTTTCAGTAAAGCACACTACACAGTTCTAGTTAATTCCAGCTTGGCGGCTCCATATATCCAGGAACACACGGATATTTTACGCTCGGAATATCCGGAGCAACCTGAAGATTTCATTGCTAAAGAACACGCGAAGACTTTCGGAGGTTGGTTGCAAAGACGTCTGATTAATGACAACATTGTTGAAGATGAGCTATACTTGTTGGCCAAGCAACCATCTTCGACTGTATTGACCTTTAAAGGGTACGAGATAAATGGTAACATATTTTACACGGCAGAACAAGATAAAAAGAGCACCAACCAAAACAGTGGCGTCCGGTTTGATGCAAAAGACGACAACGGGCAAAGGGTCACATACTATGGTTACATAGAGCAGATATGGGAACTTGACTACGGACCTTCCTTTAAGGTCCCTTTGTTCTGGTGCAAATGGTTCAACCTGTCAGGCGTGAAGGTAGACCCAAAGTACGGAATGACAACAGTGGATCAGAAGAATCTTGGGTACGACAATGATCAATTCGTCCTAGCCAATGATGTGGCTCAGGTTTTCTATGTGAAGGACATGTCTACGAGAAAACAAAAGATAAAGAAACGAATACATCAGACGATGAGCCAAGGCGCCACATAGTTCTTTCAGGGAAAAGAAACATCGTGGGAGTCGAGGACAAGACAGACATGTCAGAAGATTACATTAAATTTGATGAAATTCCTCCCTTCAAAGTCAAAGATGATCCTAGCATTCAGTTAAATGATGAAGATGTTCCATGGTTACGGCGCAATCAGAAGATAGGCAAGAAGAAAAATAGAAACGGATCGTCCCTTTAGTACCGGTTGGGGACACCAACCGGGACTAAATGGGTTAGGGTTTCGTTTGGACCAATCAGATAGAATCACACGGATCGTGTGTTTGTTTCAACCGCTTGTGAGTCGTTGGATCCGGGGTGTGTTTCTTTCCAGCTGTTGTGAGCCGTTCGATCAGGGCTACGGTGTGTTTCTTTCTAGCTGTTGTGAGCCGTTGGATGAGATGTTTCTTAACCGTTGGATCAAAACCCTAGCTCAACACTTTGTGAGCCAGAGGACCCTATATATAGCCCAGCTTCATACACCGTTCAGTTCATCTCCCAAATACAAAACATCCGGATTCGCCAGCATACGCCCCGCGGTGCATTTGGTATGCATATGCACTCAGTAGCCACTGCGGGGTTGTATACTGGCGATACCGTTTGTTTTGTTCTACACCCTCCTTTAAGGTTTGATACATCATATACTCAGTTCATCGAGCAAATACAAAACATCCGGATTCGCCATCATACGTCGGCCGTGCATTTGGTATGCATATATGCACCCAGTAGCCACGGTCGGGCTGTATGATGGCGATACCGTCTGTTTTGTTCACACCCCCCTTAAGGTTTGATACATCATATACTCAGTTCATCGAGCAAATACAAAACATCCGGATTCGCCGTCATACGTCCAGCCGTGCATTTGGTATGCATATATATATGCACCCAGTAGCCACGGTTGGGCTGTATGATGGCGATACCGTTTGTTTTGTTCTACACCCCCCTTTGGAAACAGAAAGAAGAAGAAAAAGAAATGTGCGCCCCCCTGTACAGGCCTTTAGGACCGGTTGCCGTTAACAACCGGTGCTAAAGACCCTTTCGCACCGGTTGCCGTTAACAACCGGTTTGCCGCTAACCGGTGCTAAAGACCCTTTAGCACCGGTTGTTAACCGCAACCGGTACCAAGAAAGGCAAGAGTAAGATTGTGACGACCGGTTGTCACAGAGGCAGACAGAAGAAGTCACGGTATGGCAGTCACGTATTCAACATCAACCAAAAAGGCAAGCGTAAGATTGTGATGAAAGGTTGACAGAGGGAAATACTCGCGATATATGTATGTACTTTTTAAAAGTGAGAAACAAAGTACCAGCGGCTAGTATACCAATCGCTAAATTAATCTACATGTATGGTATCTCGCTAAATCAATCTATATATATGTATCCACGATATATATGCTCGATGTATCACTTGCGCTCTCACTTCTCGTTGCCTTACTCATTACCCACCCTAACTTACCACAGGCGCATAGACTACAATATGCGCCTGGGGTAACATTACCGCAGCGCATAGACAGAATATGCGCCTGGGCTAAGAGCTATACCACAGGCGCATGGTGTGCAATGTGCGCCTGGGGTAATTGATCAGATTACATTAAATTTGATGAAATTCCTCCCTTCAAAGTCAAAGATGATCCTAGCATTCAGTTAAATGATGAAGATGTTCCATGGTTACGGCGCAATCAGAAGAAAGACAAGAAGACAAATAGAAACGGATCGTCCCTTTAGTACCGGTTGGGGACACCAACCGGGACTAAATGGGTTAGGGTTTCGTTTGGACCAATCAGATAGAATCACACGGATCGTGTGTTTGTTTCAACCGCTTGTGAGTCGTTGGATCCGGGGTGTGTTTCTTTCCAGCTGTTGTGAGCCGTTCGATCAGGGCTACGGTGTGTTTCTTTCGAGCTGTTGTGAGCGTTGGGGGATGTTTCTTAACCGTTGGATCAAAACCCTAGCTCAACACTTTGTGAGCCAGAGGACCCTATATATGCACCCAGTAGCCACTGTCGCTCCTCGAGCGCTTCTTCTCCATCCCTCTGCACCGTCGCGCTTCCACCATGCCTCCGAGGAGGAACAGCACCACCGGTTTCCGCGGCGTCCGAGCACGGCAGAACGGAATGTTCAGCGCAGATATCCGCTGGGGGGACGACCGCATCCCCCTCGGCACCTTTGCGACGGCGGCAGAGGCAGCCCGCGCCTGGGACGCGGCGGCCTGGCGCCTCAACCGCCCGCGGTCGCTGATGAACTTCAACGACTGCCACACAGTCTGGGAAGCGGAGGCCAGGGCGACGAAGCCACAGATCATCACTGCCGCCGACCACCTCCACCTCCGCCACCGCGCGTTTCAGGGCCTAGTCGACGCCAGGGAAGACCGCGTCGTCCGCGATTATTACCGGAACAACCCGGGGGAGGAGAGCGCCGACGAGGAGCTCTGGCAGACACGCGGGTCAGCGGGCGGAGCGCCGCCTCGAACGCCACCTCGCGTTAGATGCGGCTCGGGAGGTGAGGACGAGGGCACTGCAAGAGCTTCGTCGGGCCGACCGCGCCGGCGAAGTCTGGGCCTCCGACGATCCGAGGTGGGGGCCTATCTCGGACATACCATCATGCACCTCCGATGATGACGAGGAGGTCACCGACGAGTTCGGCGACGATGATGACCCGGAGGAGGTCACCGACGAGTTCCCCGACGACGATGGCGAGGAGTAGTGTTCGTCTGTTTTCTCTTTTTAATAAAAGAATTTGTATTCCGGCGACACTGCGGCAATCGCTAAATCAATCTGTATGGTATCTCGCTAAATCAATCTATATATATGTATCACGATATATGCTCGATGTATCACTTGCGCTCTCACTTCTCGTTGCCTTACTCATTACCCACCCTAACTTACCACAGGCGCATAAACAGCAAAATGCGCCTAGGGTAACTTTACCGCAGGCGCACAGTCAGGAAATGCGCCTGGGATAAGAGATTTACCGCAGGCGCATTTTGTGTAAAGTGCGCCTGGGGTAAGTGATCACATATACAAAACAGTAGTTTTTCTGTTTTGTTTTCTTGATGTTTTTGTTTGTCTGTTTTGAAATGTGTGTTTGACATAATATAGAAATAGTTTAGCTAGGAATTAATATAGAAATAATATCCATTACATAATAATATATACATTACATGATAATATATCCATTACATACTAATATATCCATTACATGCATATATCGAACACAAGATGCGGTACACAAACAACATCTATGGATCCGTCGAGTAGAAGCGGAACAACTCGTAGGAGACGTATGCATCTATGGCTGCATACGTGATGTTGGTCCAGTCCAGTGGGTCTTCTCCCACAACCAGTGATTCTTCGAGGGAAATCAGTCTTCATGGTTCCGTAGCCCTCGTGGATGAAGGCACTTGCCATGCGAGCCATACCGGTCTTTGGCCCGTTCAAATGGATAAGACCCTGAATATCAATGTAGTGATCTTCAGGTATCACAATACCCAAGCGCATCAACTTCGGACGGTCTTGCGTGTTGTCAACGCTGCAAAAGTCATACCCCTTGTTGACAAGAAAATCAACAAGTGCCGGAGAATGCTTTGAACTACTGCAACAACAAAAATTTGATACGTGTACGTGTTAGATATATGGCAACACATGTATTCTTCACATGCAACAAACAAATCGAAGATGCAAGATTGTACGTGTGCGTTACCTTGACCATTGGAAGACCAAAACGGCCTCCTTGAACGCAATCTGGATGACTGCAACATTCCGTTTATCCGCCGTATACTCTAAATCAAGCCCGAAAAACCGGTGTTCTTCGGGAGAGGAGAAATACAGATTGGTCAAATACCCAATAGCACCGGGGAGCTCCTCGCAGTTGTTGGTGTAGAACACGAGACTTTTGCCGCATGGTTGGGCACATCATATCTCTTTAGAAACTTCAGCCATGGTGCTTAGTGGAGGAAGATCAAGAGAGGAAGAAGAAGAGACAGAGGAAGAAGAGAAGAAACAGAGATCGCGATCGGGCCGGTGCGCACTGTAGCAATAAAACCGCCGCGCGCGGGAGGCGAGCAGTTTGTATTAAGACCTTTAGCACCGGTTGCTAACACAAACCGGTGCTAAAGGCCTGTAGTGGGGCGCGCAGTCTGGGTGTGGCCCCAACTACAGGCCTTTAGCACCGGTTTGTGTTAGCAACCGGTGCTAAAGACCCTTTAGCACCGGTTGCTAACACAAACCGGTGCTAAAGGCCTATGGGATATATCTCCAGGACTTGTGAAATTTTGGCCTCATTTCTTTCGCGCGTCTTCTCCTCTACCTACGGCGAAGCCCTGCTCCGCCTCGTCGCCGTCCGTCCGCCTCGTCGCCGTACGCCTCGCCTCGGTCCGCCGCGCCTCCGTCGGCCTCCTCCGTCCGCGCGCCTCCGGCCGCTCTCTGTCTCCGTCGCCGTCGATCCCCGCGCGGCCCCGCGTCCGTCGCGCCTCCGCGGTCGCCGTCCGCCTCCGTCGCGCCGTCGCGCCGTCCGCGTCCGTCCGCCTCCGTCGCGCCTCCGTCTCGCCTCCGCCTCCGCCGCCCCGCCTCTCGCCCCTCGATCGCCGTCGATCGCCGGCCTAGCTAGGTAATTTATTTCGGTTTTTTCAATTTTGTTTTACTGTTAGAATTTTTAGAGTTAGTGTTAGTGTTAGAAATTTTAGATTAGTTTAGATTGTTTTTAGAGTTAGTGTTAGTGTTAGAAATTTTTAGATTTAGTGTTAGATTTTTTTAGAGTTATTAGTGTAGTGTTAGAATTTAATTAGTGTTAGAAATTTTTAGAGTTAGTGTTAGATTTTTTTAGTGCTTTATTTTGTTTTTACAATTTTGTTTTAGTGTTAGAATTTTTCTGTTAGAATGTTGTGTTAGAAAATTTCACTAAGTTAGTGTTAGAAAATTTCAGAAAGTTAGAATAACTATATAATTTCAGTAAGTTAAATTTTTTCACTAAGTTTACCATATTGTTCCTGTTTAACTTTCATCTTATTTCTGTTATATTTCTCAATTTACTATTTTTACTAAGTTAGAAACACTAAGGTATTTTACTTAATTATGGAATATTTACTTAGTCCGGGCAGGTTTTTAGTTCATGTCTTTGTTGGACCCGCCGGGGATGTCCGGGACTGGGCCCCGCCAGGCTGGCATTGGGAGCTCCTTAGTACCGGGGCACGCGGCTTGGTGAGAAATCCGGGTGACGTGGTCGACCCGGATATTCTTTGGTGGCCATCGCGTGGGCCACGCTCGGTGCGGAGAGAGCCGGCCCCTGAGGAGGTGGTACAACAGCGTATCAGGGAGGAGGAGGACGAGCACGTCCGTCGCTACATGTACTTGCTCGATAGGCAGTATAGGCAGTATAGCAGCAGTTGGTCGATTATTAGGAGGGTTCCTTACCACGTGAGCTATGACCCTATGAGGGTTCCTTATCTATGGATGCGTAGCACCCGTGACTCAGCACCCCGCGGCTTAGGACCCGTCGGAGTTAATTATTTTGAGAGATGTCACGAGACTATGTATAAGTGATATTATTCGATCGTGATGTATTAGGGTTAAAAAAATCAACCCGAGCTATGTAACTCTTTGTGTCCAGAACTAATTTCATTAATATCCAGTCCAGAACTATTATTTATACTTAATGCCCGATGAAAATTTCGCTAAGTGTTCTTCATTTTATAAATTTCGCTAAGTGTTCTTCATTTTATAAATTTTACTAGCAGGTGTTGAGCTATGGATCCCCAAGAACCTGCACATGATCCGCACGCCGATAAACTCGCGGAAATGGGTGAGGCGGAGAAGGAAAGATTAATGTGCGAGATGATTTATAATAATGCAACGGCCATATATCGTGATGACGACGATGGACAAGCGTTTAGCAATCAATTTTTGAACGACTCCGGCGACGGAGATCAGAATATAGAAGATGTAGTAGATGATGACGACGACAACGTCGAGGATGAAGAAGTGCCCTCCAGAACAAACTCTGCCAATGTATATCTCAAGTCACTGTTCACGCAACAATTAATTTGTATTGCACTTACTAACGAATCATTATTTTCCCGTTTAGGCGCCCTCCGGAACAGCTAGCGCAAGTACTGAGACAAAGTCCAAACGAGGCCCGGCCGCAAGGTTGAAAGATACCGCAAGGTTCTCGATTGATACAGTTGCTGCTGATGGCAAACCACTGCAGCCCCCAGAAACTTATCGCAAATTCGTAAATCAGTGCGGAGTTGTTGTAAGAGACCTGGTCCCGATCAACTTAATAGAATGGAATAAGCCGAAGACCGGGGCCAACGTTGGAGCTAGTTATGTCGATGAAAGATTGAAAAAAATTCTTTGCGAAACGCTATGGCAAAATTTCAGCGTAGCGGAAGACCAGAAGAAGAAAGTCGAGAAGTGGGCTTTGAAGAAGATGGCCACACAATTCCAGAGGTGGAAGAAAGAACTGTGGAAGAAATATCAGAAAGAAGATCCAGTTTTCACTGGTAACCTAGTGAAGATAAGAGACGCTTGGGATGATTTTAAGGCGTACAAGAAATCGGGTGTCTTGCATCCCGATCGGCCAAAAATTCGGAGAATGCGAAGAACAAGAAATATCACCATATTTTGGGGTCAGGTGGCTACATGACTGCCCTGCCTAGGTGGCGAAGCTATGAAGCTGCGCTTGTGAAAAGAGGTATCATTCCACAGACACATGACTGGCCCGATAGGTCCAAGTTCTGGTTGTTCGCGCATGGGGCAACGTTGGACGCTGAGACTGGGATGATTGTTGCTCAGGGACCATGGTCGGAAAAAATAACAACAGTCGTAGCAGAACTAGAGAAGGC
The DNA here is from genome assembly GCA_028641055.1 of Alopecurus myosuroides. Taxonomy (NCBI): domain Eukaryota; kingdom Viridiplantae; phylum Streptophyta; class Magnoliopsida; order Poales; family Poaceae; genus Alopecurus; species Alopecurus myosuroides. The sequence continues at coordinate 61,161 of JAPCYS010002340.1, forward strand.
AATAGAAGCTGTTCGAAAAGGAACTTTTGTTCCCGATAGAGAGAACGACGAGCTGACGAAGGCCCTCGGGAACCCCGAAAAGTGGGACGAACACGCGGATACCCCGTGGAGCCAAGGTTTGCAGCGGACATTGCCACTTACAGAAGCCGTGATAGAAGCAAGAAAAAGACGAGTGAACGGATATCGACATTAGAACAAAAAAGGGATTTTCTCTTGAAGAAAGGGGGACACCCTCTACCTGACACTGAAGAGGAGGTAGAACATCGTCCTGCACCTGATCAGCTGCAAATAGAAGACGATCATGCCGTCCCATCTCAGCATAGAAGCAGCGTGGGTTCCACGCACCTGCAGCTAGAAGACGGTCGTGCAGTCGAACCGTCGGTGCCTCACTATCCCGTGGATGATATCACGGAGAAGACAAACTGTGAGATACATATGCCAATGGGGAACATATCCTTCAGGGTGGCGTCAGGCTATGCTTTACCGAATCAACCCGGAGCAACCTACCATGGTGGTCAGATTCCAGCATCCCATGCTCGTGTCGGGTTGTCAACAATTACGCCGGGATGCCATTCAATTGAGCTGAGTATTCCTGGAGGTGAAGGCGAGAAGACACTGGGAGAAATGGAGCTTGGTATCATCTTGTGGAATAAGAAACACATCGTGTTCCCTAACTCGGCGCCAAGGCCACCGACTCCTCCAGGTACGAATGCACCATACCTCCATCAATTACTGAATGTTGCACCACATGTTATCTTATTTTTAATAGTTTTTTCACTTTCGTACAGAGAATGCACGACCTCCAAGTCCACCCCCCAACGAACCTCCAAGTCCACCCCACAACAAAGATTGGCCGGAGCCCGAGGCCGAGGGTCCATCGCCCGTGCACTCCCGTGAGCCGACGGATGCGCCACTACGGGTACGACAAAGCGGAAGCTGCAGTTCAGAAGAAACGGGACTCCTCCCAAGAAGAGACCAAGGAAATCCAAGAAAGTCAAGAGTCCCCCGAAGTTACCAGGCTTGATGACTGAGGAGGAACTAACCAATGCAGTGGCATCCAAAACCAAGGCATGGTTCGCACAGTTTCCCCATAAGCCCCCTCCAGACGTCTGGAAGCAAACTCTGAAGGACATCCCAAAGTGGAAAATTGAGCGGACCATCGACAACTTATATTATCCTGCACCGCCGCCACCGCCGCCCCTTTCAGACTATGAACGGTATATTGAAAAGAACACGCCGCACAGATGAAGCAGGCGGAGCAGCGAAATGCGGGAAACAAGTTCCCCAGCTCGGACAACAAGAAGCACAGTCAGTTGGCCCGCTCAAGGTCTTATCTGACGCGGCTTCAGTGTCCTTTCCACGCATGGGCGACGTGGGTTACGCTATTGCTGATGTGGTATATAAATACAAGCCCGGGCACCCTCTGGTCGAAGATCCTACTGCTCTAACAACCCAACTACGGAGTTTACATGATTGGTACTTGGAGGCCGCAAGGCAGGAGAGAGATGTATCATGGCTCGAATTCAGGATCAACACTACTTCGGAGATTACGGTGTGGAGCTTGGGTTCGATGATTTCTTCCAGATGTACAATCAACGTGCCCTCGACAAGTCTATCCTCAGCTGCTACTGTTTGTAAGTGATTTATTTGTGTAATTTAATTATTTAGTTAAGCTCGCGTTCGTTGCCCGTATAATTTATCACTGACGACATTCTTTTTGTACGCTACTATGCAGAATGAAGATTCGTGAATGCAGACTGGCAGAATCTGGACTTCGGGTTCATTGACCCGTATTCGTATCATCAAACCACAGTAGAAACGTTCAACAAGACTACACCGGATGATTTGCTAATGTTTTTGAAGCGACAAAATACCAAAAAAGAAATACTTTGGCCCTACGGATTCAGGTGAGTGTTACTGTCTTGTAGACATTCCATTTTGCTTACCTGATGTTAAGTGTAATTGATGAGTATGCATGACTGCGTGTGTACACGTGCGCAACGGCCACTTCATATTGTTCATCATTAGAATCGATAGAGGACAAGTTGAAGTCTGGGACTCGTTAAACTGGGGCGCTGACAGATGGAAGAGCGCGCGTCAGATGCTTCAAAAGTATATATAATCAGCCTCTTTCGTTCATCGGCCTCTTTTTCGTTCATTCCCTGATATCAAGTAAGTAATATTAACTCTTCTATTCATTTTTCTTTTGTCGCCCAGGGTTTGGCAAATGTTCATCAAGGAAGAACCCGGTACATGGGCAGACAAGCTCAACTTTCAGATTAACACAGTAAGTAGTACTACGTACCCTGATTTAAATACCATTACCATTCTCTTGATTATTATTAATTTGACTGAATTATGTTTCTCGTATATAGAAAGTCCCGCAACAACCACAGGGAACTGATTATTGTGGATACTACGTTTGCGAGTTCATTCACAGGAGGATCAATGAGAAATCCCTACTACAAGAACTCTAGAGGTACGTAACCGATCTTCACAACTTTATTTATGTTGCCATTAATTATGTTTAGTTTTGTTCATAACTTAATTGTTTTCATCTACTTCTTTTCAGATGGCACGAAAGCGGGCGCAGCTCAAACCAATCGACCATTGCAAGGCTATTGCAGAGGAATTGGCAGGATTTCTTCTCACGCAAGTCATAGCAGAAGACGGAGAATTTTTCCATCCTATGAACCAATAATAGCCAGCTCCCTTCTCTATGCAAGTATACAACTATTCAAAACGAACCTCAGATTATGTAATTATCGGTCGATTACTTCGTGTTACATGTATATATATATGTACTACTATTTGGTGCATCAACATTTAACCGCAACAGAAACGGAAACACGTAAACGGAAACCCTGAAAATACGGAACACGCCTAAACCCTAAACCCTAAATACGGAATTGGAAACCCTGAAAAGAAAAAAGAAAAAAAAAAGAAAAAAAAAACTTTAGGACCGGTTGGTATTACCAACCGGTTCTAAAGGTCCTCCGCCTGCGCGCTCTCTTCGGCGCCCACGTGGAGGCCTTTAGAACCGGTTGGTGACTGACCGGTTCTAAAGGGGGGGGGGGCTTTAGTCCCGGATACGTAGCACCGGTTTTGTATCCGAGTCCAAAGGCCCTTACAAACCGGTGCTACTGGCCTGTTCTCCACCAGTGTGGGTGCGCGCTTATCAGGGGCGTACGGAACTGGTTGGCTGCCAGCAGCCTTACCAAAGATTACTTCTAGGTCCTTGACCATATCGAATATATCATTACCACTATGGAGGTCAGGCTTCTTCCGGTTATCTGCCTCACCTCTGAAATGCTTCCCTCCTTTCTTTCTTACGGGATGCTTGATCGGAAGAAATCTACGATGCCCCAGATATACAACCTTTTTACATTTATCCAAAAAAACACTGTCAGTCTTATCCAAACAGTATGTGCATGCATTGTATCCCTTGTTTGTATGTCCGGAAATATTACTAAGAGCAGGCCTATCATTGATGGTTACGAAAAGCAACGCCCGTAGATCAAACGGCTTTTGTTCGTTCTCATCCCACACACGTACACCTGGTTTGCCAAACAATTGTAAGAGTTCTTCCACTAATGGCCTTAGATATACATCAATGTCGTTGCCAGGTTGCCTCGGGCCTTGGATGAGAACTGGCATCATAATGAACTTGCGCTTCATGCACAACCAAGGAGGAAGGTTGTACATACATAGAGTTACAGGCCAGGTGCTATGACTGGAGCTCTACTCCCCAAAAGGATTAAAGCCATCTGTACTTAGACCAAACCATAAGTTTCTCGCCTCTCCTGTAAAGTCTGGGAAGTCTCTCTCGATCTTTCTCCACTGCGATCCATCGGCGGGGTGCCTCAACTTTTCGTCTTTCTTACGTCTTCTTTGTGCCATCGCAACAACTAGCATGCTCTTTGTTTCTGAACAGACATTTCAACCGTGGTATTATAGGAGCATACCACATCACCTTAGCAGGAACCCTCTTACCGGGGGGGGGGGGGGGCTGGTCGTCAACATCACCAGGGTCATCTGCTCTGATCTTTATACCGCAGTGCAGTGCATACCGGACATTCATCCAAATTCTCTTCTCCCACCGCGGTATAGGATGCAGTCATTAATGCATGCATGTATCTTCTGCACATCTAATCCTAGAGGGCAGAGAGCTTTCTTTGCTTCGTACGTACTCTCAGGCAATTCGTTATCCTTTGGAAGTTTTGGCGTCATTAGTTGAAGTAAACTCTCAAATGCCTTGTCAGTCACACCGTTCTGTGCCTTCCATTTCAGCAACTCCAGTGTGGTACCGAGCTTTGTGCTACCATCTTCGCAATTTGGGTATAACAATTTTTTGTGATCCTGTAACATGTTGTCCAGCTTCAACCTCTCTAATTTATTTTCACAGTCTTCCCTTGCATCAGCAATAACTCGGCCAAGATCATCATCGGGCTCTTCTGATGCCTGTTCTTTATCACATCCTTCTTCTGCATTCTCCTCCATTGCAGTATCATCGTATTCAGGGAACAAAGGATCTTCTTCTTCTTCATCATCGTCTTCCATCACAACCCCTCTTTCTCCATGCTTCGTCCAGCAATTATAGCTGGGCATGAAACCTTTCCGAAGTAGATGGCCGTGAAGGATTCTTTTGGAAGAGTGCTCTCTGACGTTCCGACAATCAACACATGGGCAACACATGAAGCCATTATCTTTGTTCTCCTGAGCTACAGCAAGAAATGCATTCAGGCCTGCCATATACTCGGAAGTGCGTCGGTCACCGTACATCCATCGCTGTCGTGCATCCATCTGCATCGTATAATTAAGTTTATCAAAATACATTACAATAACATATTAATAAAGAAATGACCACAGTACATCGACAAATACTACTTTTTTATGTATCAGTTACAGATGAAAAAGATAAGTTTGTTAACCTCGGTCGAAGATACCATTTTCAGTGATGTAATGTGTGGCTCGGGAATTTCGTCGAACACCTCGTGTGCATAGAAAAATAACACACACCAACACCCACCTCCTTCACACCTCCAAGCAAAAAAAAAGATGGAAGGGGGGGCTGGGGCAGTATATATAGGGGAAGGGGGACATTGGTCCCGGTTCGTGGCCTGAACCGGGACAAATTCTCATTCACGTGCCACGTGGCATGTGGCTAGGCATTGGTCCCAGTCCCTGGCACGAACCGGGACCAATATCTCCCAACGAACCGGGACCAATGCCCCCAGGCGATTTCTGCTGCCCCAGGCACACAAACCGGGACCAATGCGTGGCATAGGTCCCGGATCTGGTTGCAACCGGGATAGGTGCCCCTGGCCCCCTGGACGAGAGGGGTTGTTTCCACTAGAGAGTCAACCATGACTTGATTCATCGAGGCTATGCCATGTACCGATCTCGATTTTGACTCCCAGTTCTGATATTCGGTTGTTTGATTTCAGCATGGAGGTCCCTGTTTTTCTCCGTTCCCCGTCTCTGTTCTTCTCCCCGGAGTCAACCACGGATTATGGGACCGGTGAGTCTGGCGACGGTGGCGGGCAGACGAACACCAGCAGCAGCGGCGACAGAGCGGAGAGGACTCGCATCGACGAGCCCAGCCAAGAAGAGGGAGACGACAACAAGTTCGGGCAAAGATACGACATGTGAGTCCACCATTATCCGATTCCATCACGCTATTCTGTGTCTAGGTCATAGATGAACCACTGTCTGATATTTGGTTGTTTGATTTCAGCGTGGAGGCCTCTGAATTTGACACCTCCCGTTCTCTGTTATTCTCCCCGGAGTCAACCACCGAAAATTACAACGGGGAGTCAGACGACTGGGGCTGGCAAACCACCAACAGCAGCGGCGACAGAGCGGACACGACTCGTATCGACAGTCCCAGCCAAACAGACGGAGACAGCTACCAGTTCGGCTATGGATACGACAGAGTTGACAGTACTAGCAGCGATGGACCCAGCCAAGCAGATGGCCACGGAGCCGAGTTCGGGCTGGGAGGTGGTTCCATGGGAGATGGAGGTGATTCAATCGGCGAGGGAGTTTCTCCACAGGGCATTCCAACCACGAATAATTCGCGACCTTGGAAGAAGAGGTCAGTCCTTTTTTAAACTGCTGCTTTCTATCAGACACTATCAGAGTACAAGTTTCAGTAACTTTAGATAAGCAGCAATGATGACTCCCATGACATTTCCGATAGAGAGGAACCTCCAGATAGTAGCACGTTAAGATGCTAGTTTTATCTTTTGTCATGAAGGTTCAGGTAGTAGATGATATCATTCTAAAATAATTACGGTACTTAGCTATTTCGCTGTAGCTTAGCGTCAATTTCACGACTTACTGCATACTCTTAAACTGGGTAGTAAGCAAACAATTGTCCTGTGAAAGTTTCAGAGTCTGGTTACGGCCAGATTCAGTTTTGTTCAGTTTCATAGGAACAACTCAAACTCGAGCAGAATCGATGATTTTGTTTCTTATCCAATTGGTTATGTTATACACTTAACAGGTACAGATATGGAATGATACCTGATCACAGGCAGCCGTGTGCGAGCAGGAAGTCGTCACTTGAGTCGGCGATGAGGAGATCGGTAGACAGGAACACACGTTGCGTCGTGGCACCGGAGATTGGCATGGAATTTGATTCATTACCAGAAGCCTATGACTTCTTCAACCTTTACTCATGGGAGATTGGCTTCGGAATACGATATGGTCCGTCCAGGTGAAACCCCGCTAAAAGCAAAACAGGGCAAGATATCATTTGCGGATGTGCGGTAAGTGATGACTAGAAATCATTAGCATCCTGAAACTTATTCCATGTGTTATATAAACAGGAAATGCTTGTGCCTCTATATATAACTTGTAGGGGAGACCGAGGCACGCAAATGCTAGATCAAAGCTGTGGATGCCAAGCCATGATAAGGCTTCATCGGACAACAGACCATGGTTGGTACATTCATGAGTTCAGAAGTGACCACAACCATGGACTTTCTGTGACTTGTGGAGAGAAGATGCACTGGGCATCACACAGGAACATTGACCCTCACACGAAGTCTCTTGTCAAGAACCTGAGGGACAACAGTGTTGGACTGACACAAGTGTTCTCTGTAATTGGGAGCTTTTTTGGTTCGATGGAAAATGTACCTTTCAACAAACGCTCTCTGAAGAATCGTTGTGCAAACATCAGCAGGGATCATTCAGATGATGATGTCAGGAAGACATGTGAGCTCTTTTCTGAACTAAAGAGGGAAGACCCCAACTTCGTTGACAACGTATTATGTGATAAGGAAGGGACGATCAGAGCTTTGATGTGGACTAATGGGAAGAGCCGTATGCAGTACAAGAGTTTCGGGGATGCAATCACTTTCGACACTACATACAAAACAAATCAGTACCAAATGCCTTTCGGGCTGTTTGTGGGGGTGAACAACCACTTCCAAAGCATAATTCTCGGAGGTGTACTAATGACCAACGAGGATGAAGAGTCGTTCCGATGGGTGTTCAAAGAGTTCGCCAACCTCATGGGTGGAAAGGCCCCTCGTACAATATTGACAGGTACGACAATTTAGGGGAGGTGACAAACTATTATACATTGATTTTTTATGTTGGTAATTTTTCTGCCGCACGTCACAACATCTAATCAAGTTGATGTTTTTTATATCATGACAGATCAATGTAGGGCAATGGAGCTGGCTATAGCAGCAGTGTGGCCTGGCACAATCCATAGGTGGTGCAAGTGGAACATTATTAGTCGAGCTAAGGAGTGCTTGGGGGCTTTGTATACAAAGAATTCTGCATTCAGGGACCAATTGCACAAGATTATAGAGTACATGCTGAAGATAGAAGAATTTGAGGAGGCTTGGTCGATGCTGATAGCAAAACATGGTCTCCAGGACCACCCGTTCCTGACCCAAATATTCGATATCCGGAGCATGTGGGCAAAGCCTTATTTTGCTGGGGTGTTCTGTGCTAGGATGACAAGCACTCAGAGATCTGAGAGTGCTCACCACATGCTAAAGAAACATACGAACCCAGGATGCTCAATGAACATGTTTGTCAAACACAATCAGAAGCTACAGTTTGATAGAGATGCAGAAGAAAACTTCCAGGAGAGACGCTGCCGCCTGGTATGATCAGTTAGACCCAAGTAGAAAACCCGTTACTATCCATATCTTTTTGTGCATGGACATACTGTAACAACAATCCGCAATTTTCATGATTTTTTGCAGAAAGGCGTGGTTCTAAGCAGTGGCGGTCCAATCGAGTTCCATGCCAGCAAAGTTTATACTCCAGCAATGTACGAGCTATTCGGGGTTGCACTGTTCCAGGCTGCTTCATACACCGTGAAATGCATAATGCACGGGTCGATGTATGTTGTTACACATGTGGAGGCAGATAAAAGAGAAAGATGGTCGCGCGTCTCATTTAAAGTAGAAGTCCAAGACGATGGGGAGTATGTACACTGCGAGTGCGGGATGTATGAACACATGGGGATGCTATGATGCCACTCCATAAGGGTAAATATATGTGTACAATTCTATACAGTGTATAATATAAAATCCAAAAAAGGTTAGACTATAAATATATATGCTTATGTAAGAACCTTAACACTAATTGAACTGTTTTGCTATCTAAACGCAGGTCATGATTCATCTTGATTACAGAGTGATCCCGGAGAGACACATCATGAGGAGATGGACAAGATATGCAACAGTTGTACTCCCAGATCACCTTCTCATGTATCAGAAAGATAGTCCTGCTCTATTGTCTACAAGCTTCAGATACACTGCCCTCTATAGGACTGCTGTTGATTTAGTCCATCTAGGAGACTCAAACCCACCGTCATTTGAAGTGGCAATGGATAGTATGTTAAATACTATGCCATTGTTGAAACAGACAAGCTTAGTGAAGGATGGACTAAGCCTAGAGGAGACGCTGCACACAGAAAGATTAGAAGCCCAAATTCAAATCCGTGACGAAGAGGATGAAGGACGAGGTTCAGTAAGGAACAGGGTCAGACTGAGGGCTAATATGGTTGCTCCTTTCAAAAGCAAAGATCTGGGCACGCCAACATCAGCAAGGGCAGAACCTATGTACGAGGTTAGCAGACCACGGACTAGGTTTTGTTCTATGTGCAAGAGTAGGGGCCATTTTGCTGACTCGTGCCCGATGCTCAAGAAAATGGCAAAGGCTCTAAGGAAGAAACCGACATGCTCTAACTGTGGTCTGGTTGGACACTGGAGCAGCAACTGCAGGTAAAAAGTGGAAATCATATCCTCAAGGAGGAATGTTCAGAACACATCTCGTGTTTTGTGAAACATGACCAGTACAATTCATGAGTATAGGGATTGTTTTTATGGTTATTATTCTAGATAACGCAATGCTCCTGTGGAGAATATGGGAGCATCTTTTATTTCGAGCTGCTCATGCAGAGAATGGTAAAAAATTGTTTTACCAAATTCACTGAAAAAACTGGAGATTTGTGTATGACCTTATGCAGGGAAAAAACTCGTGATTTGCTTATTGACAGTATAACATGCAGGGGAGTGTGTTATCATGAAATAAGCTAATCTATGCAAATCCATAACAATGCAGGAATATATAAACTGATTTAGACATAATATTTTCACAGTTACAAAAGTTTGGTCTGGTGTACGCACAGACCATGTACGATGTGTCGTAGAGCCAAAATTACACCAGTCGGTACGGTACAATGATTACAAAATACAACTACTACAAATACCTTTAGTCGCGTACAGATTGTTACAAAAGTTGAGATTTTCTAGCTAGAAAGACTACTGGATTGATTGGGGACAGAACACATATGGTGGCCATTCCTGCGTCAGTATATGGACACCACAAATTTGTCCATTATACTCTTCAGACTCATAACCTTTTGATTCAATCTCCTTGACTTGCCCAGCTAACATATCAGCAATAAAAACTCTTCGGTCAAATCCAAGCGTGAACAGCACATGCATACCATCGTCAGTGGCACACCTTAGCTGGGCAGAACAGAACTCAAACCATGGGTCATCATTCTTGGTTCGGGCCAGCTTCATCTTTAGAGTAAACGAATCAGCTTCAATCTCTTTCTGTGCTACTGACAAATCAAGGTCTAGCTCGTGCACTCTTGACCATATGAAATACTCTTTCTTGGATCGAACTAACTGAAGATGGAGAACCCAAGTGGTGATGACACCGCTGTAATAGTGGACTAGACCGACTAAACCTAAGGAATGGCGTGCGATTCTGTAATCCATGTGAGAGGCAGGGTTCATGGACAGAGGTATAACTCTGAATATATGGCTAGATGTGTCAAAAATGAGAAGCAAACCAACAACATAAGACATGTACATCATCCTGCCTTCTAGCACACAGTAGGGATGGGGTACTAATGTGTGAGCTGTGGAAGAACTCAATGGGGGTGAAACGAATGGCAGCCACCCATCTGGAGAGTAGAGACTAATATGGACCTCTACTGGGAATTATTTTTCTGAGATTAGACCATTATACGATCTTTTTAGATGCTCAGAAGGTTGCTCTTGGAAGAATGTCGTACCTTCACCCATCTGAAGGTATGAACACGAACTGACCGATGACGTTGCTTCTCTTCTGGTTCGACAGTGGAACAGCTGGGGCCAGCGCTGGGGCTAAGGCATCGTAGCCCACCCGAATCCGGCTAGGATAGATCTTGGAGAATCCTGCTCCATCATAACCACCCCTGACCACAACAGAGGCCCCGTGTGTGCATAGAATGTTCTCCCGCGCCACAATATCCAAGTCAACCCTGTCTCTGAAAGCACATGTGCTCTGTTCTCCAGCAGCGTCAGGGAGATGGAGAAGTCGGGAGATCGGCTTCATGTCCTTCCAACTGTACTCGTATGAAGCTAGAAATCCTAACATCGAAGGGCAGTGCCTTCGGCTATACAGGAAAATGAAAGCTGGAGAAGAAGCGGTCTTCAACCACCGCCTGCTGACGGCCGAGCAGCGAACAAGGCTTCTGGTGCATCCTAGTTTAATAAGAATCAGCTTGAGAAGGAAATCACTCCTGAACAGTCTATCCACTGTTGTGTCCTCAGCTACAGTGGAGTTCATCGATATGAACTACGCAGGGAGGTGAGTAGGTGTGGGGTGGAGTAGGTGGAACCAGTGACACTAGTATGGCTATATCTAGAGAAAGCAGAGGAGAAAGGGAGACGAGACGGCCGTGGTCCACTTGCCCTGAGACTATAAAAAAATAACATTGTAGTACAAGTTCGCTTAGGTGGGCGGGCACTAAGCATGCGCAGCTTGATGTTTTTGAGTTTAAGCTAAGAGAATATTTTTGTGATAAACATATGTCTAACCGATTCAAATAACAGATGGCCCCACTTATCAGTGTAGGACGAACATTTTTAGGTTGTTACTTTTATTCTGTTTTTTGGTGGGACCCATGTGTTCGATAAACACTATAGCATACTTCGCAACGAATGGAACCGTTCAACATATAGAGCTCTTCGTGAAATTCTGGAAGATGGGGGAGGTGGATCATGATCTTCTCGAAAAGGAGATGTCGACGAGTGGGTACAATTTATAAAGTTGATTTTTTTACCACCCCACCCCATCTTTCATGGATAATCGTAGATCCGGTTATGTTATCGTGGGACATTCATGGAATCCATGGTGTAGGTCGGGTTATGTTTACCGTTGCGAATGGAACCGTTTAACATATTGAGCACTTCGTGAAAAAATATGAAATATTGGAGGGGGGAGTGTCACGATCGTCTCGAAAATGAGATGTTATGGAGCTGTTCGTCTAATTCTCCGGTGGAACGCTTCACGGTAGTTATCCGTCACGATCATCTCGATCCGGAGCTGTTAGGGACATTGTTATAAGCGGACTGATTTTCACGATGTGAGTGTATATCGGGTTATGTTTGTCGTTGCGTATGGAATTGTTAAACCTATGGATCCGTTGGTGTTTTTATTTATAAATACCCCCTCCCCCCCCATCTTTCATGGATAATTATAGATCGGGTTATTTTCATCGGTGGGCCATACATGGTAGTTATGTTGTAGGTCGGGTTAGGTTTATCGGTCCGAATTGAACCGTTCAACATATGGAGACGTTAACGAGTGGAAACAAGTTATAAATTTGAATTAATTTCAAGGAAATGTTCATGATAAGTGCAAGTAAAACGCGATGGAGCTGTTCGTCTAATTCTCGGGTGGAACCCTTCGTGGTAGCTATATGTCACGTTTGTGATTGTTTATAACCTCCCCCCCCATCTTTCATGGATAATCGTAGATCAGGTTAAATTTATCGTTGGGCCATACATGGTAGTTATGGTGTAGGTCCGGTTATGTTTATCGGTCCGAAAGGAACCGTTCGACATAAGGAGATGTCGACGAGTGTGTAGAATTTATAGAGTTCAATACAAGGAACTGTTCATGATGAATGCAAATAACACGCGTTACCTGTTGGAGCTGTTCGTCTAATTCTCAGGTGGAACCCTTCATGTTAGTTATCTGTCACGATCGCCTCGATCCGGAGCTGTTAGAAAAATTGTTGTAAGTGTACCGAGTTCACGGTGAAATTCCAAAAGTGCCAATACCACACCAACATCGGTAATTGTATATAGGGTTATGTTAACGTTCATCAAAATTGAATGAGTGCCCCACCCCCCACCCCCCCACCGTTTTCATCGTAAAGTGTATATCTGTTCATGAGTTCGTTGCGTATGGATCCGTCCAAGATATCGATGGGTTGGTGTTCAATATGGTTTTGTACTAATGTTGAATCCAGTCATCTAGTGGAGATGTTCGAAGATTTGTCAAGTGTGATATTTGATTGTTTACCCCCCACCCCCCATCTTTTCATGGATAATCGTAGGTCCGGTTATGTTATCGTTGGGCCATTCATGGAAGTCATGGTGTAGGTTTGGTTATGTTTAAAAAGTTGAATTATTTTTCAAGGAACTGTTCATGATAAATGCAAGTAACACGCTTCAGCTAATGGAACTGTTCGTCTAATTGTCGGGGGTGGAACCCTTCATGGTAGTTATCGGGCACGATCGTCTCGATCCAGAACTGTTAGGGGAAATTATTGTAAGTGTACCGATTTCACTGGGAAATTCTTAAATTGCCATTACCACACCAACATGGTTAATTGTAGATCGGGTTATGTTAACGTTGGGACATTCATGGAAGTCATGGTGTAGGTCGGGTTCTGTTTATCGTTGTGAATGGAACCGTTCAACATATTGAGCACTTCGCGAAAATATGAAATATGGGGGTGGGGAGGGTCACGATCGTCTGGAAACGGAGATGTTATGGAGTTGTTTGTCTAATTCTTGGGTGGAACCCTTCATGGAAGTTATGGGTCACAATCATCTCAATCCGGACGTGTTAGGGACATTGTTATAAGCGGACCGATTTTCACGATGTGAGTGCATATCTGGTTATGTTGACGTTGCGTATGGAATTGTTAAACCTATGGATCCGTTTGGTGTTTTTATTTATAACCCCCCCCCCCCCCTCTTTCATGGATAATTGTAGATAGGGTTATTTTTATTGGTGGGCCATACATGGTAGTTATGTTGTAGGTCGGGTTAGGTTTACCGGTCCGAATGGAACCGTTCAACATATAGAGACGTTGACGAGTGGGTACATGTTATCAAGTTGAATTAATTTCCAAGGAAATGTTAATGATAAGTGCAAGTAACACGCGTCACCGGATGGAGGTGTTCGTCTAATTCTCGGGTGGAACCCTTTTATCGATCACGTTTTGTGATTGTTTATAAATCCCCCCACCCCCACCACCATCTTTCATGGATAATCATACATCGGGTTTTGTTGTCGTTGGCCCATTAATGGAATTCATGGTGTAGGCCGGGTTATGTTTATCGTTGCGAATGGAACCATTCACCATATCGAGAACTTCGTGAAAAATCGCAACTTGGGGGAGGAGGGTCACGATCGTCTAGAAACGGAGATGTTATGGAGCTGTACGGCCAATTCTAAGGTGGAACCATTCATGGTAGTTATCGGTCACGATCATCTCGATCCGGAGCTGTTAGGGACATTGTTATTAGCGGACCGATTTCACGATGTGAGTGTATATCGGGTTATGGTGTCGTTGCGTATGGAATTGTTAAACCTATGGATCCGTTGGTGTTATTATTTAGGTCCTAGTATACACCAATAAATAATAAACTTGGAATACGACAGTTGTGTTGAAAATGTATTCACAAAAATTAGCTATCTCCTCCGAACACTCCAGGGTTTCAGGCCAAATGACGAGTGTTATGGTCATATCTATGACATAGTTTGTTCAAATATTCCCATATTACACACAAACATGTATCTTGGAATCACGACAATGTTGACGGAGGAAGTTTTCCTTTTCATTGAAGTAAAAAACCATTTTCTATGTTTCGAGTGTAAAAAAAGGGTTTTTTTGTGAAGGACCTACCATAAATATGTTGCAAAACTTGAGAGCTATAATTTTTGAAAATACTAGACCATGTTAGATGCACAAATAACCCATTTTTTCATATGAAAAGGTTTCCATCCACCTCTTTTGAAGAACACAAGTTTCTGCCGATTCCACTGGAAACTGGTCAAATTTGAACTACAGGTACCTCATAGTTTGCTCATGATTTTTGGCAAAAATCATTTTTAGGTACACAAGTACCTATTTCATCATAGATACACCAAGAGTTTCTCAATATTCAACCCCTAGCTACGAACAGTCATGCCCGCTGCCTTGACTTTTTCCTCAAACGAGGTTAGAAAATTCCAAAAAATTCAAAAAAAACCGAAATGATGCGAGACCTTCGCGTGGTGTCATTTTATAGGTCCTATTATACACCAAAAATAATAAACTTGGAATACGATAGTTGTGTTGAAAATGTGTTCACAAAAATTAGCTATCTCCTCCGAACATTCCAGGGTTTCGGGCCAAATGACGAGTGTTATGGTCATATCCATGGCATAGTTTGTTTAAATGTTCCCATATTACACACAAACATGCATCTTGGAAGCATGGACAATGTTGACGGAGGAAGTTTTCCTTTTCATTGAAGCAAAAAACCATTTTCTATGTTCCGAGTGTAAAAAAAGGTTTTTTTTTGTGAAGGACCTACCATACCATAAATATGTTGCAAAATTTGAGAGCTATAATTTTAAAAAATACTAGACCATGTTAGATGCACAAATAACCAATTTTTTCATATGAAAAGGTTTCCATCCACCTCTTTTGAAGAACACAAGTTTCTGCCGATTCCACTGGAAACTGGTCAAATTTGAACTACAGGTACCACATAGTTTGCTCATGATTTTTGGTAAAAAACATTTTTAGGTACACAAGTACCTATTTCAAAATAGATACACCAAGAGTTTCTCAATATTCAACCCCTAGCTACGAACAGTCATGCCCGCCGCCTTGACTTTTTCCTCAAACGGGGTTAGAAAATACCAAAAAATTCAAAAAAATACCAAAATGATGCGAGACCTTCGCGTGGTGTCATTATATAGGTCCTATTATACACCAAAAATAATAAAATTGGAATACGATAGTTGTGTTGAAAATGTGTTCACAACAATTAGCTATCTCCTCCGAACATTCCAGGGTTTCGGGCCCAATGACGAGTGTTATGGTCATATCCTTGGCATAGTTTGTTCAAATGTTCCTATATTACACACAAACATGCATCTTGGAAGCACGGACAATGTTGACGGAGGAAGTTTTCCTTTTCATTGAAGCAAAAAACCATTTTCTATTTTCCGAATGTAAACTCGCGAGAGAGAAGCGGACGCCGGTGAAGCGGATCACACCCCGGAGTGCAATCTTTACCATCCAAAGACCAAAACACGTCGGTGAAGCCTTGTTTGTGGCTTTATCTGAAGCCTTGTCTTTTTTAGCACCCAATAAGAAGATAGGACAAAACATCGTCCTACTCTCATTTACTACATCTTTTCCCTTCGATTGCATTTGTTATCGCCAACCATGTCCTATTAATGAAATGTAGTTTGATCATTGTGTTTGGCGTCAGATACACATGATATCTTATCTATTTTTATTTTTATTTGTATGTTTGTTGACAACCATGTCTTACCTTTTAATTCCTCTATCTTGGTACGTTAAATGCATGTAAACAATCTTTTTTATCTGTCATTAATCGAGATCAGAGGTATCATTAAAATTTGTTTTATGGATCTCCTTGGTTATTTATATCAACAAATGGCATTTTGTTTAGTTGCTTGCATGGAATCATATCTAAGCTGGCCAGATGCAATATCACCGTGCTCGGTTGCTTGGATAAAGTAATTTGTGATCACTACTTCTTGTGGGTATTGAATTTATCAAACAATCCTGACAAAATGAAACTAAATTTCAGCCAAGTCTAGCTCAAAACTCTGTTAGGAGGACACTTCAAATATTAATCTTTCATGGAAATTACCGACCATGAAGATATAACATTGGCAGCTGGCTACAATAGACATGTTAAATCATAGTAAAGATACGCCGACGGCCCCGATACTTCCCCGTCGGCGTATCACCTGGCTGTCGGCGTATCCCATCTCTCCCGTAGTGCAATATTGGCCATGGTTACTGCTCTGCTCTGGTGCGCTGTTCCATCGAGGCCTTAGCATGATGAGTTGTTGTCTATCCGGCTGTAGTGAGGGAGGGGGAGGAAGGTGACGCGGCTTCGGCTTCCTTCAGCGTTTATAGCCGTTGCTAGGTGGTTTGGAGATCTACTTGTATTTTTGTATTACCTTTAGATTTGTTTGGACCGTTGTTTAGGATCGATAGATCTGTTGGTCTTTTCGCAAAAAGAAAGAAGAAAAAAAAATCGTGACTAATTTACTGCCTCCAATTATAAAACGTTTTGGTACTAGATTAGAGATAGAGGTAGCGAAAATGCTTTTTGGCACTCAAGCGCCGGTGCTCTCGAAATCGTGTCCACCTATCTCGCTGTCGGGTGAGTCGTACTCTCTGTTTCATTGCACAGTCGCCTAATGGAAAAACTAAGCTAGCCGTCCCCTATTTCTACCGCGAACACGGCCACTTGTTCAGACACAAGAGCTAAATTCAGTACACACATGTCGCAAGGTTCAGCCACTTCCATGGCCGCCATCATCCCCGCCCTCCTCCTCGTCAGATGTCCGGTCTGCCGCCAGGCAGTGAGGCAGTACGTGATTCGGACCTATGTCGTTCGGCGTGAAGGAGCCAACCAGGGCCATCGTTTTTTACAAGTGCCCCTCTGTATGACCATCTTGTTATTCTGTTGAAGCTTTCTGGTGTCTTAAATAACTAGTCCAGTTCAGTTTGGAGTGGTTATCAGACACAGCTACAATTAAATTTCCCAGGCTGCAGGGAGTAGTCAGTAGTGGCATGAGGAGTACGCCAACACCCTTAGGGCGTTGCAGAACCACCATGTGATGCCAGTTGTTAGTTTCGGCATCCCCGTTTAACTAGAGCACTTTCGAGTTCCTCGTAAAATCTTGCAGGATGCGCGCCAGCTTGCCCACATCGCCATATGCATCATCAACGTGATCGTCACCTTAGCCATATGCTTCTCACCGTATGTATAGCCTCACAAGCCAATTTGCTTCAGGTGAGCCTAGCATAAATACACACAATGAGCAGCGGTCGCATGATGAACTCATGCTCAATTTCCCCAAGCATCCTATTCCATTAATTAGATATATGGACAATTGGTTCTACGTGCCACCTAGGGACCTGGCCAACCTCCTTCCCACTCACATTCTCCTACCCAAACAATTGGAAAAACACGATCAACTTTGTATATATCGCAAAAACTTTAGGTTTAACATGGAGTAGGAGCCAAGGGCAAGGCTGCTATTTAAGGACGTTGTGAACATGTAAGCAAATGTTCAAGACTTGAGTTCTTTACCTACTATTTCACCATTAATTTTTCTATTTTATTTTGAAAACGGGAATATAACCCCAGCATCAGTATATATCAATTGAAACACACAGCCAGCCTGGTAATTTATTTTGAGTAAACTATTTTTTTCTTGGGTAAACTTATGCGGGCCAATACACTAAGTTGAAGAAATCAAAATTTTGCACCTTATATAATAATAATAGCATAATACACGTACGTTGCTACGGGTATACTAAGTGGTTATCCCATATTTTTTTTTCTCAAAAAGTTGATTTATTATTATTGAATGTAAATGATCGGCGAGAACATATTTTTCTTATATTTTCAAATTAAAACATGTTCACGTCAAATTGTTTCATCAAGGTCTATCGCGTTCATTTCTTTGTTAATTTTAATGTTTTAAAATCTTTGTAATTGGTTACCTTTGCCCTGCCATCACCGTATCTGAACTTCTATGCATGACTGGGAATTCCAGTTGTTCACTCTACCACGTTGGAGAAAATGCATCACATTAATTTTTCCAATCGAAGGCTTTGCGGTCTTCAGTTTTCCCATCTGGAGGATGTAGTGTCGGTATTGTTGAATTTTTTTTTGCACAATTCCTTTCATACATCAAGTAAATTAAAAACTCGTAGAATATTTTAGAAAAAAGAGCAGCAACTTACCATGGATTTTGGTCCTTTGTAACCATGTCGATTTTTTGTTTCGCTTAGTCGACTGGATTAATCCGTCGTTCGTTGTATGTTCTCAATAACCGATTTGCTGAAAATTGATTTAACAAGGACTTGTTATCTCCAACAAATGATGTAGGAAAAAACAACGCTCAACTCTCTCCTACCTGCTAAGCAATTTCAAGAGTAAGCTTGTTCCCCCGTCTCTTGCCTTTTTCATATTGTGGGCAAGGTATGAACGATCACATGAGGAAGTAGGGAGAGAAGAACACGAACAATCATCAATGAAAGTTGAGAAATGCAGTTATACAAAACCAATTACTATGCCCGTTCAGTTGGTAAACACCTCTGGAAAAAATCTCAGACGTATACTCTGGGAGCCCAGTGAGGTACCCAAGCGTAACCTCTGTCATACATGGACACTACAACTCTACGAGCCGTTTTTGCATGTCTTCTATTTTCACGTGGCACGAGAGGGGGTGGGATTTGGGTGGAGACATCGCGTGCGCATTGACTGGGGATCACGTATCCATATTGGAAAACGTTTCCTCTAGGCCGACCTAGAGCGCCCTCGCGTAGGTCGCTCCTGCGCCAGCGAGCGAGCGAACAGCGAGCGGAAGGTTTGGCCTTTTTGCGCATGTGTGTCTGGCCCAACTACGTATAATTTAGATTTTAGGCCCAATTTTGTGTGCAAACAGCCCACCATGGTAATTAGGAGCAGCCACATATAACACTAAGTTTTTTCACCGTGTTCGTCCAATGTTGCGTACGTACTAAATTTTTGTAACTGTTTTGCCCATATTTTGTTGAGAATGCACAAACAAGATGTTGCAATGTTTTTTCTAGAAAAATACATGTGTATTTATAATTCATTTTGGAATGATATGTTTATGCGCTCATTCACATGTTGTAAATATGTAACTTTTTTGTTACTATCGATTTACCTTTTTGTTGAAATAGGTGATGATTTTTGTTGCAACCGAAACAGTGACAAATTATTTTGTTGCTTACCAACTTTTCTAATGGGTGCAAATAAATTTTTATTGCAATAGGTTGTGATTTTTGTTGAATTGCTGTAACTTTTTTGTTGCAACGCAATAACATATTATTTAACTATTATTTGTAGCATTACTTATCTTTCGAATTTTTTCGTAATAATTTGTTGCAATACTTCTTTTTTTGTACACGGAACAATAAATTTTGTTGCGATACCTGCGAATTTGTTGCAATGGCATTTTTGTTGTAATTATCAAGATGAGCGGGGGCAACGCGATATACCTCTTCGCTTAACTGATACCATTGTGGAGTGCGGGTTCAGTTTCTAAAAAGTGAGGGACTAAAATGAAAAATCGTGATTTGTTGATTTATAGCCACTGGATGGAGATCTAACGGTAGGGGAGGGGACCTAAAGTTGGCTCGCTTAGGGCGACCTACGCCTAGCGCTGCCCATCCATATTGTATGTTTCTCAGTTTGAGGAAGCCTATCGATCCAGGACTCGTATATATTCATACGACGACTCTGCGGGAAATTTTTATTTATCGTTGGTTCGCTCGCGAATTTTAATAGCTGGGATTTCTTCCCTGATAGAATCTTATGTTGGACCGATCACTTCTTTTCCTGGCCGGATCCTGGTTGTTTTCCGTGATGGACTCTGGGCAGACCGATTGCTCTATTCTTGTACCGATGATAGAAGATCTTAACGTACCAACAACCATCACCACCTGTAGTCTTTTTATATAGTAGAGATAGAGATAGAGAAGAGATAGAAATATCTTTACCTCTTTACCGAATAATAAAGGCATTAAGGCTTTCCTGGTTGGTTGGTTGATTGGTCCGTCCTAATTTTTACCTTTTTACCCTTCCACCAATCAGCATTATCGAGTGCTCCTCGTCCCTCTTCTTCCTCCTGGTCTCGCGAAACGACACTGTCTGCGCCTGCTACTTCCTTGGCCTGAGTCCTCGACGCGGGTGTCCCTCCCTTCTCTGTCGCAAACCAAAACGAAGGCGCACCTCCGTTCCCGGCCGCGTCCGCGCGGTTTCAGGTCGTCGTTGTCGATGTGGCCCCTGTGCGCCGTTTTAGCTGCCGGGATCGAGCGACGAGCCACCGCGCCGTTTCCGCTGGGGTCCCTGTGCGCTTCGCCAGAGGCCAAGACGACGAGATGAAGCACCTGCGGCATACTACGGTCGTGACGACGGGTGGAGGAGCTCGAGCTGGGAGATGGAAGCGTGCACGACCGCCCTCTGCGTGGTCCCACAGGCATCGTTAGACCAGGTCGTCGTTGTCCCCGCGGACAAAGCCGTTGTGTCCCATGTGCGTCGTTGCCACTACAGCCCCTTTGCACCGTTGCAGCCACCGGGATTGAGCGACGAGCCCCCGCGCCGTTGCCTCTGCGACCCCCGAGCGCTTTACTGGAGGCCGTGACAACGAGCTGAACCACCAGCTATTCCGCTCCGAGCACTCCGCATCTGCAGCTCTGTTCCGTCCCGTTCGCTCTGTGCACGTCAGACCATGGTCGACAATAAGAAGAAGAAGCAGAAGGATATGATGCTGCCAGTTTCAGTTTCATGTTTCTAATTTCTTGTAATTAAATTAGAATGATCTGGTGCCCAATTTCTATGGTTAGTGAGTGAAAATCACTGGAAATCTTCTCCGTATACCTACGACATGTCTTACTTGTGTTCCGTTTCTGTAGCTCTAAGCTATTATCCATCCGTTTGCACTGCCAATGTCTGAAACACACCAAAATTCACATATTATTCAACTAGATGCTCAGAGTACACACAACAACAGCTTGCTCCCTGCACACATCCTGTTAGACGCATGTTTGATTCATGCGGCCACATTTTTCTTCCATTGTCCCTGCACACACAACTCCACCAAGCCATGGTTCACCGATCACGTCATCAGTGGACTTGTTCTGGATTTCTTTCAAACATGAAGTACAAGTTCTGAAACATAGCAATTTGATTCTCCACGATGTAACTGGTTAGACTCTATTTTTTATCAAGTTCATCTGTGTTTGATTTCCATATTTGCACAATTTTAGCTGATCTAAGCTCACAAATCCTATAGGCATGGAGAACAATTTTGTTCACTTTTGTAATGATTCTGCATATACTGGATTGGTCCACTATAAACTCGGAATGTGTAGTAGCTTTATCTCTTACATTAGACCGTCGACTGCCGATGATAGTATGTTCTGATTGTACTTGTGCCTTTTTTGTGTGAATTATCCTCTCGAAATGAAGTTTCTGAAACTGTCCCTGGTGTCGCATCCAAAGAGTATTTCTTTGAGCAAGAAGCAACCTCCAAAGTTGTTTCAGAAGGTGAAATTTTTGGGTCCAGTTTCCACTTATGAGCATTGTGATCACAATTTCAGTCCCTTTTCTATCCTCTATCATTGGATGGTTAAATTTGGTAAACGGTTGGCTGGATGGTTTGATTTAACACTGGTACCCAGCGCAACGGCGGCAAGTCCTGCAATGGGGTTCAAGCATTTTGTGTTGGCCCACATGGCCAAGTGTGACTTACATTCTCACCTCTACAGTTTTCCAGGCATCCTAGGTGGAAGGAAACTATATTCTCGACCGAAAGTGCCCGAAAACGGCTACGACGTAAGATTGGTAGGCAACTTGAGAATGGAAGCGGCTTTTTGAGATCCCAAACGTGCAATGTTGTTGAAATGAAGTGATGTTCTTGGAATGCATCATGTTTTCAACTTTGGGCATGGGAAACAACAAGTTGGCCAAGGAAATCCACGGTTTCGGCCGTTCCTTCCGCGTTCGAAGGCAATAAACCAGATCACGCATCTCCCACCCATGGCCAGGGGTAACAAGGTGCAGTGTTGCATGTGGAGTGAGCTACTTGGAGTGCGTTGGAAGGACGCCATTGTGTCGAGGCTGGAGAAGCGGCGAGAATCGTCCCGTTTAACGTCCGGTGGTTCGAGGCTACCCAGCGCAACGGCGGCAAGTCCTGCAATGGGGTTCAAACATTTTGTGTTGGCCCACATGGCCAAGTGTGACTTACATTCTCACCTCTACAGTTTTCCAGGCATCCTAGGTAGAAGGAAACTATATTCTCGACCGAAAGTGCCCGAAAACGGCTACGACGTAAGATTGGTAGGCAACTTGAGAATGGAAGCGACTTTTTGAGATCCCAAACGTGCAATGTTGTTGAAATGAAGTGAGGTTCTTGGAATGCATCATGTTTTCAACTTTGGGCATGGGAAACAACAAGTTGGCCAAGGAAATCCACGTTTTCGGCCGTTCCTTCCGCGTTCGAAAGCAATAAACCAGATCACGCATCTCCCACCCATGGCCAGGGGTAACAAGGTGCAGTGTTGCATATGGAGTGAGCTACTTGGAGTGGGTTGGAAGGATGCCATTGTGTCGAGGCTGGAGAAGCGGCGAGAATCGCCCCGTTTAACGTCCGGTGGTTCGAGGCCACCCAGCGCAACGGTGGCACCATACAAGTCCTGCAATGGGGTTAGAGTATTTTGTGTGGGCCCACATGGCCAAGTGTGATTTACATTCTCACCTCTACTGTTTTCCAGGCATCCTAGGTGGAAGGAAACTATATTCTCGACTGAAAGTGCCCGAAAACGGCTACGACGTAAGATTGGTAGGCAACTTGAGAATGGAAGCGGCTTTTTGAGATCCCAAACGTGCAATGTTGTTGAAATGAAGTGAGGTTCTTCGAATGCATCATGTTTTCAACTTTGGGCATGGGAAACAACAAGTTGGCTAAGGAAATCCACGTTTTCGGCCGTTCCTTCCGCGTTCGAAGGCAATAAACCAGATCACGCATCTCCCACCATGGCCAGGGGTAACAAGGTGCAGTGTTGCATGTGGAGTGAGCTACTTGGAGTGGGTTGGAAGGATGCCATTGTGTCGAGGCTGGAGAAGCGGCGAGAATCGTCCCGTTTAACGTCCGGTGGTTCGAGGCCACCCAGCGCAACGGCGGCAAGTCCTGCAATGGGGTTCAAGCATTTTGTGTTGGCCCACATGGCCAAGTGTGACTTACATTCTCACCTCTACAGTTTTCCAGGCATCCTAGGTGGAAGGAAACTATATTCTTGACCGAAAGTGCCCGAAACGGCTACGACGTAAGATTGGTAGGCAACTTGAGAATGGAAGCGGCTTTTTGAGATCCCAAACGTGCAATGTTGTTGAAATGAAGTGAGGTTCTTGGAATGCATCATGTTTTCAACTTTGGGCATGGGAAACAACAAGTTGGCCAAGGAAATCCACGTTTTCGGCCGTTCCTTCCGCGTTCGAAGGCAATAAACCAGATCACGCATCTCCCACCCATGGCCAGGGGTAACAAGGTGCAGTGTTGCATGTGGAGTGAGCTACTTGGAGTGGGTTGAAAGGATGCCATTGTGTCGAGTCTGGAGAAGCGGCGAGAATCGTCCCGTTTAACGTCCGGTGGTTCGAGGCCACCCAGCGCAACGGCGGCAAGTCCTGCAATGGGGTTCAAGCATTTTGTGTTGGCCCACATGGCCAAGTGTGACTTACATTCTCACCTCTACAGTTTTCCAGGCATCCTAGGTGGAAGGAAACTATATTCTCGACCGAAAGTGCCCGAAAACGGCTACGACGTAAGATTGGTAGGCAACTTGAGAATGGAAGCGGCTTTTTGAGATCCCAAACGTGCAATGTTGTTGAAATGAAGTGATGTTCTTGGAATGCATCATGTTTTCAACTTTGGGCATGGGAAACAACAAGTTGGCCAAGGAAATCCACGGTTTCGGCCGTTCCTTCCGCGTTCAAAGGCAATAAACCAGATCACGCATCTCCCACCCATGGCCAGGGGTAACAAGGTGCAGTGTTGCATGTGGAGTGAGCTACTTGGAGTGCGTTGGAAGGACGCCATTGTGTCGAGGCTGGAGAAGCGGCGAGAATCGTCCCGTTTAACGTCCGGTGGTTCGAGGCTCCCCAGCGCAACGGCGGCAAGTCCTGCAATGGGGTTCAAGCATTTTGTGTTGGCCCACATGGCCAAGTGTGACTTACATTCTCACCTCTACAGTTTTCCAGGCATCCTAGGTGGAAGGAAACTATATTCTCGACCGAAAGTGCCCGAAAACGGCTACGACGTAAGATTGGTAGGCAACTTGAGAATGGAAGCGGCTTTTTGAGATCCCAAACGTGCAATGTTGTTGAAATGAAGTGAGGTTCTTGGAATGCATCATGTTTTCAACTTTGGGCATGGCAAACAACAAGTTGGCCAAGGAAATCCACGTTTTCAGCCGTTCCTTCCGCGTTCGAAAGCAATAAACCAGATCACGCATCTCCCACCCATGGCCAGGGGTAACAAGGTGCAGTGTTGCATGTGGAGTGAGCTACTTGGAGTGGGTTGGAAGGATACCATTGTGTCGAGGCTGGAGAAGCGGCGAGAATCGCCCCGTTTAACGTCCGGTGGTTCGAGGCCACCCAGCGCAACGGTGGCACCATACAAGTCCTGCAATGGGGTTAGAGTATTTTGTGTGGGCCCACATGGCCAAGTGTGATTTACATTCTCACCTCTACTGTTTTCCAGGCATCCTAGGTGGAAGGAAACTATATTCTCGACCGAAAGTGCCCGAAAACGGCTACGACGTAAGATTGGTAGGCAACTTGAGAATGGAAGCGGCTTTTTGAGATCCCAAACGTGCAATGTTGTTGAAATGAAGTGAGGTTCTTGGAATGCATCATGTTTTCAACTTTGGGCATGGGAAACAACAAGTTGGCTAAGGAAATCCACGTTTTCGGTCGTTCCTTCCGCGTTCGAAGGCAATAAACCAGATCACGCATCTCCCACCCATGGCCAGGGGTAACAAGGTGCAGTGTTGCATGTGGAGTGAGCTACTTGGAGTGGGTTGGAAGGATGCCATTGTGTCGAGGCTGGAGAAGCGGCGAGAATCGTCCCGTTTAACGTCCGGTGGTTCGAGGCCACCCAGCGCAATGGCGGCAAGTCCTGCAATGGGGTTCAAGCATTTTGTGTTGGCCCACATGGCCAAGTGTGACTTACATTCTCACCTCTACAGTTTTCCAGGCATCCTAGGTGGAAGGAAACTATATTCTCGACCGAAAGTGCCCGAAAACGGCTACGACGTAAGATTGGTAGGCAACTTGAGAATGGAAGCGGCTTTTTGAGATCCCAAACATGCAATGTTGTTGAAATGAAGTGATGTTCTTGGAATGTATCATGTTTTCAACTTTGGGCATGGGAAACAACAAGTTGGCGAAGGAAATCCACGTTTTCGGTCGTTCCTTCCGCGTTCAAAGGCAATAAACCAG
This sequence comes from Alopecurus myosuroides, assembly GCA_028641055.1. Taxonomy (NCBI): domain Eukaryota; kingdom Viridiplantae; phylum Streptophyta; class Magnoliopsida; order Poales; family Poaceae; genus Alopecurus; species Alopecurus myosuroides. The sequence goes on from JAPCYS010002340.1 coordinate 87,008, forward strand.
ATCACGCATCTCCCACCCATGGCCAGGGGTAACAAGGTGCAGTGTTGCATGTGGAGTGAGCTACTTGGAGTGGGTTGGAAGGACGCCATTGTGTCGAGGCTGGAGAAGCGGCGAGAATCGTCCCGTTTAACGTCCGGTGGTTCGAGGCCACCCAGCGCAACGGCGAGAAGTCCTGCAATGGGGTTCAAGCATTTTGTGTTGGCCCACATGGCCAAGTGTGACTTACATTCTCACCTCTACAGTTTTCCAGGCATCCTAGGTGGAAGGAAACTATATTCTCGACCGAAAGTGCTCGAAAACGGCTACGACGTAAGATTGGTAGGCAACTTGAGAATGGAAGCGGCTTTTTGAGATCCCAAATGTGCAATGTTGTTGAAATGAAGTGAGGTTCTTGGAATGCATCATGTTTTCAACTTTGGGCATGGGAAACAACAAGTTGGCCAAGGAAATCCACGTTTTCGGCCGTTCCTTCCGCGTTCGAAAGCAATAAACCAGATCACGCATCTTCCACCCATGGCCAGGGGTAACAAGGTGCAGTGTTGCATGTGGAGTGAGCTACTTGGAGTGGGTTGGAAGGATGCCATTGTGTCGAGGCTGGAGAAGCGGCGAGAATCGTCCCGGTTAACGTCCGGTGGTTCGACGCCACCCAGCGCAACGGCGGCACCATACAAGTCCTGCAATGGGGTTCGAGCATTTTGTGTGGGCCCGCATGGCCAAGTGTGACTTACATTTTCACCTCTACTGTTTTCCAGGCATCCTAGGTGGAAGGAAACTATATTCTCGACCGAAAGTGCCCGAAAACGGCTACGACGTAAGATTGGTAGGAAACTTGAGAATGGAAGCGGCTTTTTGAGATCCCAAACGTGCAATGTTGTTGAAATGAAGTGAGGTTCTTGGAATGCATCATGTTTTCAACTTTGGGCATGGGAAACAACAAGTTGGCCAAGGAAATCCACGTTTTCGGCTGTTCCTTCCGCGTTCGAAGGCAATAAACCAGATCACGCATCTCCCACCCATGGCCAGGGGTAACAAGGTGCAGTGTTGCATGTGGAGTGAGCTACTTGGAGTGGGTTGTAAGCGGCGCGGTTATTACAAGCGGTCAATGCGGCTGTTTACCAAAATAATTGGGAATGGAATACTTTTTTACCAACATTTTCTAAAATTGAACACACGATTGGTCTGGTAGCCATTAATTACAAAAAGTAGTGCAAAATTTGTTTTGCTGCTCCATGGCGTGGAGTAGGACGAAGATCAAGAGGGCAGTGGAGAAACAGAGGAGAAAGCAGGGGAGGGAGGGGAGACGACTCGATGGCAGTTCAGATAGGAACCATAAAAATGGCAACTGCCCCGCGGAAATGTACCCACCTTTTGTGGTAACAGACTTACAGGTGGGCCCAAGTATCATCTTCCTCTCGTATTGTCACGTCAAGTTCGCACTCCTCCTCTTTGTGTACCTACAGTTATTTGCTCCGAGAAACCCCTTTTTCCGCAGTGCACCGACACCGTCGTCGCCGCCGCCGCCGCCGCCATCCATCTCTCGACCTCGCCTCCCCTCGATCAGCACCCCTCTCTGGGCCGCCGCATTCTCGCGACCTCCGTCCTCGCCAGTCTCTTCATCGCGCTGTAGATTGACCCACGGCGCGTCGATTCACCACTGATCCATCGCGGGCGGCACTCAGGTTAGAACTTCTCCTCTTGTGGATGGATTGCAGAACGATTTCAGTTCAAACACTAATTTTCTTTAAGGAATCTAGTGTCATACTTGTCTAGACAGGAAAGAAATGTCAAATCGTGTGCTAGATATATATGGTAGCACGTATTTATGTTCGATCTCATTCATGATTGATTTGTCTGTTACACGTTTATTACTAAAGTAAATGGTACTTACATGCATCTGATTGAGATGTTGCACTATACCTTCATGTTAATTTTGATAGTTCCAGGTGCCCAATTGATGTTGGTAGCTGTTGTTGTGTGCCTTTTTCTAGGTAGGTAATTAGTGATGTTGAAAGTAAGACCTCTGGTACTCACACTGGCATATCTAGGACCAATACCTATTTTTAGTAATTTCCCTTTTTACTATTCAGCAGTACATTTGACTTTACCCCTTTTTAGGTTCACTAGCTATTTTTAGTAATTTCAATTTTTACTCTTCAGCAGGACAATAGATGTGAGCCATTTTTTAGGACCAGTAGCTATTTCAATTAATTTCCTAAAGCAGTACAATTGATTGTCCGCACACCATTTCCTTGACATACTAGTAGATTTTCTTTTCTGAAGTTCCGTACTTCCATGAAATTCTTGAATGCATGTCAAATTTATATTGCAATTGTATGAATGTCTCTGAACCATGATGCTGCTAGACTGCATTTAGTCCTAAATTTCTAGTGAACCTTCATGTTTCTTAACCTCTGCTGTTTTGGCACGTCTGCTAAATGTAACTGAAGTTAGACTTTTTAGTACGATCAACAGGCGGGTTTGCATACGATGGACTGCGAGTTCCTCGCTTAAGTAGACGATGCTTCATCGGACAAACAGGTATTGTACTCAGTTTAGTTGTCATTTCAGTCAGATAGGTAGACTGATGTTCATGGATTGCTCTATCCTCTGCTGCAGTCACTGCCTAAGAAGTTCGCAGACTTGCTGGGGGACCGTAAACCCCGTGCACTGAAGCTGCTTGAGGTCGGCCATCGGCGTAGCACCACGTGGGACATTGATGTGTGGTTGGACAGCACTGGCCGCATGTTCCTAAAGCGCGGCTGGGAGTGTTTCGCCCGGACCTACAAACTGCAGAGAGGCTTTATTCTAATCTGCAGTTACGACGGCCGCAATATCATCACAGTAAAGATGTTCGACCTGAGCAGTTGCCGCTTGCCATACAACGCGGCATTTAGTACGTGGACTGTATCACCAAAATGTTAATTCTCGATTATATATGTAGCCGGAAATTGATTTGCATTTCTATTATATGATGAACAGAGGGATCTGTTAAGATGGAGTTGGCAGACTTTGAGTTCTAATCCCTCGTACCGGACGCTACATCGGACAAACTGGTACGCTTCATCGACCCACACCACCACTTCAGTTATTTAGTCTGACATAGTGTCTGAGATATGAGCCTGTAGCTAGTTAAATTTGTGAATCAAATTAAGGTCTAGTAGATGGGTTGTAGTAGATCAATTGCTCTTCGTGAATATGTTCACTCGATATGGTACATTTCAGCTCCCACTGAAAGTTCATCTTTTTGAAATAATGTGGCTAACACCCTCATTGCTCAACTAAGATTTAGTATAACTGATTACTCAGTACTACTTGTTTACATTTTCTATAGTACTCATCCATCATCAAACAGTATCCTTATTTCTAGTAAGCACTCTTTTCTATCTATTTAACTTTCATATTGCTGCAGGTGCTGCCTAAGAAGTTTGTGGAGTTGCTGAAGGGCCGTGAACCACGTCAACTTAAGTTGCGTGAGGCGGACGATCCGAGTAGCAAGAACTGGGACATGGATGTGCTGATCGATGCAGCTGGCCGCATTTTCCTCGGGCGCGGCTGGGACCAGTTCGCCCAATATTACTTCCTGCAGCGCGGCAGTTTCCTCCTCTTCAGTTACGACGGCGACGCCTTGCTCACCGTCAAGGTGTTCAAGTTCGACATGTGCCGCAGGCACTACTTGTACGACCACGTCAATACTACAAGCAATGAAACTGACCCAGATCCCGGGACTAATGAGGAGTCCACGGATGAGGAGTCCACGGATCAGCAGTCCATGGATGAGGATGACCCATTCGACTCTTCCATCATCTTCTCCCAGAGAGCTGATCTTGATGACGATGAGAAGGACCACGTCCGTGAGCTTCTACCCACAATAGATGAGTACATTGGAGTGCCATACGTGACTCGTTTGACGTGGAGAAATGTGGCCAGATATGAGATGGTACGTATGGTGCCAATGCTATTTCTGTTTTTCAACACAATTTATGCTTACAACGTGTGCCTTACTATGACCTACTTCTTTTTGTACGTCATCCACACGCTCGAAATCCAGAAACTACCTCAGTCCGTAGCGGACAGTGCTGGCATTCCGTCTTCAGGCCATGCTTGGCTATGCCTCGGATCATCAGAGGCGTTCACCACCGTTCCATACAACACGGACAGGGACGGCCGCATTATGTTTGGCAGGAATGCATGGCGGGAATTCCTTGAAGGCAAGCATTTATATGAAAAGCAAGCTATTCTCATTACACTTAGGAGCACCCGTAACCGCCACTTGGACGTGAAGATTGTGATGCGGGTTGTGTCGCCCTGGTTGTAGTACGTAGTCTGCCAACCTGGACATTCTCATCGGATCATGAACATATGGATGTATGTAATTATCGTCCTGCCATCAGTGATGTGCTTCAGTGCATTGATCACCCAAACCTTCATCTCCAATGAAGATTACTTGTCTTGTTTATATTTTCAGTGGCAATTTGAAGTTTGCAGAAATAAACAAGGCGGCGGCAGCTAATTAGATGCATGAAATTATTGTTCATTGACATTACATGACTCATGTGAGACTTCCACATGTTTTCAATCCTACGTTGTAAGCGCTAGGGAATAAATCCCATCTGTTTTCCCTTAATAGTTAAGAGCTTGACGCCTTGAAACTCAATGCAAAATATGCCTTCTAGGCAGCCGGCGATTGCATGCATTGTTTAACTGCTCAATTAGCGCCTATATTATCGCCAAGGCGTTGTGGTTGATCGAATACGATGTCCCACCAAAATAAATTAAAAGCTCCCGCTAAATCGCCAAGTGTAGCGAAATTTTGTGTTCCCACCAAAAAAGAAAAGCAGTCACATTAAATTTCCCGCTAAAGTCTATGCATAAGTGCACGATGCCCCTCCTGTTTCGCCATTGCATAATCGGGCCACCTGTTTCGCCATTGCAGATTAGATCTCGTCGCCCTCGTCACGTTCACAGCTCTCCACATGTCGACGTCGCGATCGGACTCCATGGAACGCGAAACCTCTCAGGTTTTTCCTTTCTAATCTGCTTCTCGTCCATCTCCGTGATCTCGCCGTCTCTTCTATGGTCTCGATATTGGTTGTTATTCTCTGTTCTTCCTCTGGTCGAAGCGTTAATCCGTGTATGAACACCTAGTTCTCACCCGTGTGTATCTGAATTTCATGTGTGATTTTAGTTTGCCGTGATGTGGTAAATCGTATTGACGATGGGAGACTCGTTTTCTATGTGAATAATGTCATGTAACTATTCTTTGATTTAAAATCTGCTAACTCACTGATTATTTGGGTTCTCATTTTTTCCTTCTATCTAATTGTAGACGACCGAACCCATTTGGGAAGTTAGACTTTTCTATGAGGACGGTGAAAAAAACAAGAAAGTTGTGGTAGCAGACATGGAACCGGAGGACATCTGCTATATGGAATTCATCAATTTGATTGAAAACGTTGGCTTCAGTGGCGCGCATGATTACCTGTACTGCAGGCTAAATAATGGCCCTGGCAAAGGAAAACTTGTTCCCATAGAACATGGTAGTGATTTGGAGCCATTGGTACGCAGGCACTCTAATGATAAGAAGATCTCCCTGTGTGTGTTTAAGGAGAAGGCCACGGTTGATATTGCAACAATAGAGTCTCTTCTTGATGATGCAACTGGATCCACCAGAAAAAAGCGACGGATCACTATCACAGGTTATACTTTCATGCCAAATCTCCAACGCGCAACTCCTTCAATACAGACTTTAATAATATTTCCCCCGTAACTATTTTATGCATTCCTTACCTAATCCACAATTTTGATAAACATGCAGTTAGGGATGCAACCGAAGAGGAACAAGCTTCAAACGAAGCAGAAGATACAGATTTCTCCTTTGGCAATGGTACACAAGTTCATTAATTCTTAATCAGCTTTCTGAATTCTGCACAATGCTAATGCTTTATCCATTTATTGTTAACATTTTTAGAAATAAAGAAAGGATCTGTCTGCATGACAAGGGTTGAAAGTTTACTAGAATATAAAAAAAGTCAGGGAAAACGTAGATGTGGTAATTTATTTTTGACATTTAAGCTTTGTCTAAGATTTGTTTTAATGGATAAAAACTACGATTGCTGATTCAGTACAAATGTTAACCCTGAAACAGGAACTGAACCTAACACTGATGTGTCTGAAAGTGACATGTGTTCCCTTGATGATTGGCCTTTCCATGCTCGCCGCTATCACCCGAAGCTACAACTACAAGACGGTACTAGCTATTTTTTTTACATCTGTGTCCTAATTTCTTACAATCAACTACAAAATAAATTGTTTCTTTGTGTGTGTTTTTGGATGTAGGTGATGACATACAGAAGAAGAAAGGGTGAGGTGTAGTGAAAGGTTTGAAAGCCAGCAAGAAGCGTCATGCCAATGGAGCTGCAAAGCTAGGTGTTGATTTCTCTGAAACATTGGGTGGTCTAGTAGGAATGAACAACCGTTCATTCAAGGATGACGTGGTAATCATAATGAAAAGAAGGTTACCAATTATTGGAGTGAGGAGGTGGTCAGACATTCACCCTAACATCCATCGACTCATCGTCGCAGATATGTTGGTGAGTACAACCTTTCTGACATGTGTTGTCTGCTTTTTTCGTCCATAATTAATGAACTACTACTAAAATAACTCCATATGTTTGTTCTACGCATTACAGGTATGAAATGCCAGATACAACAGAAACAGCCGAAAAAATTCTTAAACTTGCAAAAGAGCGATACAGAGGCTGGCGAGGAAACCTAAGCAGCACTTACAAGGCATACAAAACAGATGATGCCAGAAGGGCATTTGTACCAGAAGATTTACAAAAAGAAGAGTGGGAATGGCTGATCGAGTACTTTGGCACTGATCCGAAATTCCTGGTTATTTCTATACTACATGTTTGTGAATTTTGTACTTTCATGAAATGGCTTGTCTGACAAGTTTTTTTTTATAATTGAATGAGCAGGAACTCAGCCAAAAGAACAAGGAAAACCGTACGCAGATGAAGACAATACACAGAGTAGGATCAAAATCCTACTCTCAACTCAGTTTTGAGAATGTATGGGTCTACTCACTATGCATGCGTCGGTGTTCACTTTTCTTTAATGTTTATAGGATCTAATTGTTGCACTACTTGCAGAGGGATTCGGAAACTGGAGAAGAGCCAGACTGTGTTGCTCTCTGGAAACCGACCCACACAAAGAATGAAACATGGACTACAACAGAGTCCAAGGATGTTTATGTGAGTTCACTGACTTAGAAGCTACTCTAAACATATTTACTGTCCTCCATCTTGGATGTTTCTTCATCTGATTTGAGAGTTTTTTTCGTAATCAGGACACAACATGTAAAAAGATTGAAAACAGATCAAAGGAAACTGGTGTTCCTGTGTCAGCTGAACAAAGAATCAATATTTTCCAGAAAGCATATAAAGATATCGTTGATTGCAAGTCATCGCAGCCTCGTGGGTTCGGATACATGGCCCAGGTGCAAACTAGTTCTCAGCGGTCTAAGTTGATGTTTGAGGAGCAAGCTCGGGCTACGGCAGAGACCCAAAAAGTAAACTCCCAGCTCACCACGAAGGTCACTACTTTAGAACAGAAGTTACTAGATGAACGTGCAAGCATGGAAGAGAAGATTAATGTAGAGCGGGCTGAGAGAGAAAATCTTGAGAAGAGATTAATGGAAGAGCTTGATCAAAGGGAAAAACTGATGGAGTTGGAGAGAAACTCAAGACAAGAATTTGAAAAAAAACATGGTTGCAGAGTTTAACTCACAGTTGCAGGCAAAGTTTGAAGAGCTCTCCGCACAGATGGAAAAGTAGAAGACGACTACACCTCAGGTGATGATAGTCGTACGATTGCAAACTCGTAAGATTTAGTTGTTTACTTGCGTTCCTAACAGTGCCCTTTGTTTTTGCAGACGTTTAAGAAGTCGAACCAGCAACCATTACTTACCAACAGTCCTGCTAAGAAAATAATTCCTCCGCACAGCACGATACAGAATAGTCGAATGTTTAAGTCATATGTAAGTCACAATCTTGTACAATTCGGTAGTAGTACATTCTGTTTTTGCTTCACCCACGCTATAGCGTTGCTGCACCCACCCTATATTTGCTGCAGTTTATGTTTCACTATGGGTTGTGGCTTTGTTGAGTTACCACAACTGTTTTTGCTTCATCCATACACTATAGTCTGCTGGTTCTTATGTTTCAGCATGTGTTATTGCTGACTAGACTCAAAACTTCTTATTTTCTACAATTGATTGTAGGACGACAATCAAACTTCTGATGGAAAAAAAATAGCTACACTGGATATTTAAGTTTGAATTGATCTTGATTTGATCCATGTTGTACGAGAATTTCATTTGTATATATTATAAATAGCTATGAGAACTATTATTTTGTGTAAATAAACATATTTTACGTACCGTTTTGAACATTTTAATTCACTGCCCATATTTTTTGTTTCCTTATTTTTTTATTTTTTTCTATAACGTGGCAATAGGTATTTTACCACGATAATTGTAGTGTTGCGTGAAGCCTCAGTCGCCACAACAAAGTGTTTTGTTGAAATAGACTCTCACCACCATGAGGGAGACATCGTCGCAATATTTTTTCTCAACCGAACTAACTTTGTTGCGATAGTTGATTCACGCCACCAAACTATGTTCGTTGCAATAGAGAATTCCCATACTTCTCGCCACGAAACTAAAATTTGTAGAAATAAAAAGCCGCAACGAATAGTTGAAATTGTCGCAGTTGTTTCTAGCTACTAAAATTTGGACGTTGCGAATAGTACATCTCGCCACGAAAATAAAATTTGTCGAAATACAATGGCGCCACGAAAAGTTGTAATTGTCGCAATTGTTTCTAGCAACATAAAATGTTGATGTTGCGAATACTACATCTCGCCACGAAACTAAAATTTGTAGAAATTGAATGGCGCCACGAATAGTTGAAATTGTCGCGATTGCTTATGGCTACTAATATGAAGGCCGTTGCGATTACTATTTCAAAATCATCTTACCACGATTGATTGTGTGTGGCTAAACGTTGTTCCCACGCGTATAATGTTTGTTGCCATAGTTTTTTGCCACACAATTGGACGTGGCAAATAAACTCCACTTTTGCAACGAAAGAACAAGCGCAACGGAACACTCGTCGTTGCCACATTGGTCACTGGCCACGTTTGGGTATTTGGTGCACTAGAGGTGTACCAACAAAATACGTACGTTGCGTTATGTGCGAGACGCGACGGAAAAGTGCGTGGCAATTGGCCTAGGAAATGGTTGCAACTCGATTCTTTTGTAGCGACGAATCTAAGTGCGCGGAGACAGGCTTCTACCACGGAGGTTTTCGCGACGCCTCCCAACGAAACCGATTTCGATGCAACAAAACCCTATTGCGACGATACGCCACTTTTTACAACGACTATTTTCGTTGCAATAGACCGATTCCGTTGTAGTGAGGCACTTTCCGCCTCAAACTACCCCTGCCCGCCCGGCTACAGCGTTCCCGCCGGTTGGATGCTGAGCACCGGAGGAGTGCCGGTACCTCCTCTTCCTCAAGGTGTGGCGCGTCGGGCGGCCATCACGAACCACTACTACCACGAGCTCACGCCAGAGCAGCGGAGGAATCCTAGTTGGCATCCCGATAACCAGCATACTTGGGATGCCTTCTTCATCAATCGACGTGAGAGGGCGCTCTCCAGGTATGAGGAGGACGGTCTGCCTCCTGGGAACTTTCACGAGGCCGGTCGTCGACTATGGTGGTACGGCCGGACTCTACAGAGCGTCATGGACTACATCAGGGCCTGCGCTACCCTCACGCCCAGTCCTGGAGTCGTGATCCTCCGAGGGAGTGCAGAGCACCGTCAGACGATAGTGACGACGACGGCGGCGACTACGACGACTACGAGTCGTATTACTATAAGCCTAGGCAGGAGTATGACTAGCAGATATCAGATCCACAGTGTCTTGCCATTATGTAGATCGATCATGCATCTATGCTCTCCGTTTAGGTTTAGATCCACTCTTGCCATTATGTACTGCCTTTTTTATCTATATATATATCCAAGATGTGTGTGAATCTTTCTGATTGGAGGGAACAAAACTCTAACCATTTCGTCTCGGTTGGTAAAACATGCCGGGACTAAAGGGGTTTTATTTTTCTGAATTTTCTGATATATTATTTGTATTTTTAAGATTTTAAAATGAAGTAGTTTTATTTTTCTGAATTTTCTGATATATTATTTGTATTTTTAAGATTTTAAAATGAAGTATTTTTATTTTTCTGAATTTTCTGATAAATTATTTGTATTTTTTAGATTTTAAAATGAAGTAGTTTTATTTTTCTGAATTTTCTGATATATTAATTGTATTTTTAAGATTGTAAAAAGAAAAGTATTTCAAAAATCACCTTTAGTCGCGGTTCGTGACACGAACCGCGAGTAAAGGCTCTTTCCGCGCGGGAACGAAAACGTCGCGAAAAAACCTTTAGTCGCGGTTGGTGTCACGAACCGGGACTAAAGGTACCCCTTTAGTCCCGGTTGGGGACACCAACTACAACTAAAGGCCCACGGATGGTACCCGGAGGGGACCTTTAGTCGCGGTTGGTGTCCCCAACCGGGACTAAAGGCTGCCCCTATATATTCCCGCCCCCAAAAATTTCTAAGTCCCAAACGCATCTCGTCTTCTCCCGCCGCCCTCGCCGATCCGTCTCCGGTAGCTGCCCGCCGCCCTCGCCGATTCTGTCTCCGGTAGGTGCCCGCCCGTGCGTTCTTGAGGGGTAGATCGAGGAGATCGACGACGATGACGGAAACGACGATGACAGAAACGACGACGGCGGTTAATTAGGTGCCTGTGCGTGCGTGCTTGGCCGTGGAAACGACGATGATGACGGAAACGACGGCGCGGTGGTGCGTGGCCGTGGCTGTGGCCGTGGCCATGGCCGTGCTTGGCCGTGCGTGCGTGCGTGCGTGCGTGCACGGTGGTGCGTGTGGCCGTGCACGGTGGTGCGTGGCCGTGGCCGTGCACGGTGGTGCGTGGCCGTGCACGATGGTGCGTGGCCGTGGTCGTGCTCGCGGGGGAGAGAGGGGAGAGGGCGGAGGTGGCCATGGATGTCCCGCGCAGGCCTCGCCGGAGGTGGCCATGGAGGTCTCGCGCAGGCCTCTGCCACGCCATGGAGGAAGACGAAACAGAGACGGGGGCTCGCGTCACGCTGACGTCACGACATGCGGGGGAGAAAAAAAAACGGCTGCTGGCAGTTGGGCTGCACTCGGATTGTCAAAAAAAAAAAGTTGGGCTGCACTCTTTTTTTGCAAAGTTAAAAAAAATCCTAAGTCAAAAAAAATTCCTAAGTCAAAAAATTTCCTACTAACCCTAAGTCTACTAACCCTAAATATATATTTGTACTAATATTTGCTAAGTCTACTAACCCTAAATATTCCTAAGTCAAAAAAAGCTTAAAAAAATCCCTAAGTCTACTAACCCTAAATATTCCTAAGTCAAAAAAATAATGAAAATAAGTTTTAATTCAATAAATTCAGAATATTATGTGTAATATACCAAAATGACTAGGAAAGCAAATGCAACCTAGCTATGGGGTTCTCCAAGTCATTTGAGCAACTAATCTTGGACGCACCTCTAAAGTATGGTTTTCCCCCTCCGGTGGTCATCGTTCTTCCACCCAAAAACCCTAGCAATCTGTTTTCCCTCCTTCTACGACAATATTTGCTAAGTCTCCTTTATACTTAATTAATTTTTACTACATGCATGTCTGCAGGAGTGACATATGGCGGACAATAGAGCCTTGGCGCTTACGGATCATGAGGCTGAAGGTTATATATTCGACATCATAGCCAACGAGATCCCTTATGTGCCGGGCCCAGATGATGAGCAATAAGAGGATGTAGTCTCTTCTTATCTGAACCTTGATGATCAAGAAGGTAAAGGAACAGACATTGTCGATGATCAAGATGATCAACCGTCGACAAACGACGATCTCGAATTGCAAAGACCAACCACCTCCGTCGAGGTAGGTATATATATACATTGAGCCTCTCGTGATACAAACTTACTGAAATGTGAATACATATGCATTAACACGCGCGACTCTCTTTCTTATTTTAGCCCTCGGCCGGATCGAGTACGACAAAGCGTGGCAAATCCAAGGCGATGAAAGAAGGAGAAACATATACCATCGAATCAGTCGGTGAAACCGGCAAGCCCCTACAGCACACCACAAAGTTAGAGACAACGTCCCGATCACCGTTCAGGAATGGAAGGAGCCAAAGAAAGCACGTCTTGGTTTCAGTTTTGTCGACAAGAGAACGAAAAAGGATCTGTGGAGAAAGCTTATGGCACATTTCATTCTACCTCCGGAATACAACAAAGAAGATGAATTCGGTAACGATGTTCCGGGTGGACGTCAGAGGAGGAGGCTAGTCAAAAAGTTCGCTCTTCAGAAGATGGCCGAAGCATTCTGGAACTTCAAGAAAAAATTAACCCGTGAATATGTCAACAAGGGCAAGACTCCGATTTTCACTGGACAAAATGATCAACTGAAAGATGATCGCCCCCCATTCCTCCTCCGGCGGATAAGCAGCCGTCGCCCCCCATTCCTCCTCCAGTGGATAAGCAGCCGTCGCCCCCCATTCCTCCACCGGCGAAGAAACAGAAGCTGGCGGACAGCAAGGAAACCCGCTCTTGGACTATTAACCTGGAGCCTTATGTACCTAAGACCACACGGGTACCGGAGCCATCACTGAAGCCTATCCCCCAAGGCCTTGGGAACTTAGTGAAGCTGAAACCAAATTGGCCGTGAAGGCTGAGTATGAGAAATGGTCGGCTGATCGGAAGGCGCTAAGGGAGACTAAGCCCAATGAAGTATACCCTCCGAAGGTACAGAAGCGGGCTACGAGTTTTTTGTCGACACCGTCCCAAGCCGAGAAGAATTTTCCTGACGACTATGGAAGTGAACTTCGTAGGCAAGCAGAAATATTGAAGGAGGAGAAAGAATAAAGGAAAAAAATCGGGAAACAAGTTGACCAGCTCGGGATGCAGAGTAAACAATCGATCCCCCCGCTCATAGTGAAAGCCGGTCCGGAACAGGACTACGAGGTCATAGCAGCTTTGGCAGCAGTTGGATTGACTGTAGAGAGTGCCATGAAAAATGCGTCCGACATGGGTTTGACTCTTCGTGCCTCGTTAGGCCTGGACGATGCGCCAATGGGTGAGGTAGCATTACAATATGTGAAGAATGAGCCTCTCGTCGAGCCTACGCAGGAAAAGAGTCTACCACCACAAATGCGAAATCTGCTATGTTGGTACAAAAATTTCATATCATGGGCCGACAAAGAATATGTTTATGTGGATGTTACAGAGGAGCATCACACCAAAAAGTACTCTGTAACAGTTGAGATGAGTGAATTGTTCCAGCTGTTCAATCTGCGCGACCTCGACAAATCTATCCGGAGTTGCTACGTTCTGTAAGTGATTTATTTCTACCTCATCTCGTTTTTCATTGCCTGCACTATATATATATATATATATATATATATATATATATATTGTCCTAACTATATTGTTGCGTACGCTATTATGCAGATTGAAGATTTGGGAATGCAAAATAAGAAACATCCATGATGTTGGGTTCATTGACCCACAAATCATTAATGGACATGTGTTACAATATCACCCCCTAGACGTGGAGAAAGACCTTTACAATTTTCTTACAAAGCATCAACTCAAAAGTTATATTCTATTACCTTACCATTTTGGGTGAGTGTTTCTCTCTTGTGCCCATTCTCTTTTGTTTACTCCATGCATGGTATGTCTAATCGATAAGTTATGCATGACTGTGCATGTAACGTGTCCGCAGGTTCCACTGGATGCTGCTAAAAATTGAACTTCACACCTTCACAGTTTTAATCATGGACTCTATGGATTCAGATCCAAAGTTTTGGATCGACATGAGAAAAATGCTGCAAAAGTAATTATTTTCAATCATTTGCGCTCTATATCGATCGGTCTCTTTTGTTCATTTGCTAATATGCAGTAGTTAATAACTCCCTTGTTCATTTAATTTTATTTGCACTGTAGAGTTTGGAGACGGTTCTCAAAAGAAATTGTCGGTGAATTCAAACATCAGCTAGAGTTCAAAAAATTTACTTCGTGTGGATAAGCAGCTACCGGGGACCAATCTATGTGGATACTATGTTTGTGAGAACATACGGAAAGAAATCTCTGAGAAGAAGAAGTCGGATAGCACGCGGAAGAGTCTCAATAACTTCCGGAGGACGCTTAGTCCAGAAGCTCGCTTCTGACCAATTCAAGAGGAAATAGCAGGATTTTTCCTTAGGCATGTCATCGATCCTAAAGGAGAACACTATGCGTCCGACGAAGACCAATTCAAGAGGACTTAGCAGGATTTTTCCTTATGCATCTTCTAGATTGAAAATTGTTCGAAGTTGTGTATATCCATCGTAATTGTGTATGGAAACTTGTTCGAAGTTGTATATGGTCACCCGAGGTTGAATATATATTATATATTCCTATTGAATTCTTCTTGTTTGAAATTTCATATATGCATGTATATAGTAGCGTACAATATATATGTGTACTGAAACTTCATCAAAATTAAAATAAAACATAAAATAAAATATAATAGAAATAAAACAAAACAAATTAAAAAAAACCAGATTTAGGGGGGCTAAAACCCTAAACCTGCGGAGGAGGCCTTCAGTCCCGGTTAGCCACGAGAACCGAGACTAAAGGTCCTCCGCCCCGACGGACTCCTGGCGCCCACGTGGACGGGCCTTTAGTCCCGGTCCGTAAGTGGCGCGACTAAAGGGGGGTCTTTAGTCGCGCATATTTAGTCCTGGTTGTGAGGCCGGGACTAATGGCCTTTGCGAACCGGGACTAAAGGCCTATTTTCTACCAGTGTAACTAACCTCCACATAACCAAGGGTGGAATATTTGTGCCCTTGAAATAAATTTACGGATGTTTATATTTATCTCTATATATTTAACTAAAAATCGTATTGTCTCTATGCCATGTACACAAGTATGTTCTGATTGTACTTGTGCCTTTTGTGTGTGCATTATCCTCTCGAAATGAAGTTTCTGAAACTGTCGTTGGTGTCGCATCCATAGAGGATTTTTTCCAAAGTTGCTTTAGAAGGTGAAATTTTTGGGTCCAGTTTCCACTTATGAACATTGTGATCACAATTTCAGTCCCTTTTCTATCCTCTATCATTGGATGGTTAAATTTGGTAAATGGTTGACTGGATGGTCTGATTTAACTAACGTCCACATAACAAAGGGGGCAATATTTGTGTCCTTGAAATCAATTTACGGATGTTTATATGTATCTCTATATATTTAACTAAAAATCGCATTGTCTCTATGCCATGTACACAAGTACAAATGTGTTATTTGATGATATAAATCTCCATACATAATTAAGTGCATGAATTATCTATTAACCTTGAAAAGGGAAAGATCTGCAATTATCGATAATAGGTTTAACCAATATGTTTTCAAGTGTCAATTTGGTATGTCATTATCGACTTCTAAATTTAAACCCGTAAGGTTTCTCTTTCGTCCGTTTTGGTACGTCCTCGCTCCGTGACGTGCGAACTCGGTTCCGATTTCTTTAATCCACCCAATACGACTCAACCCACCACGCCATACGGACCATCGCTCCTCCTGGGTCTGGCCCAATTAGGTGTGTAGCCATCCCGTTTGTAACACGTATTTGAGCTGTGTGTCCCGTTTGTAACACGCATTTGAGCTGTGTGTACAGGTAGAGGAGTTAATCGACAAGTACAATGCTACACGTGAAATTCCAATCCATATGTGGATTCTCTCGTCGAAGACTACGGAAGAGAAGGACGTCTGAGGCATCGGTTCTCATCCTGTCCTGATATCCAAAACCATAACGTATTCACGTCCAAACGATGTTGATGGCTCCTGCGCCTTGGACGCCATTGGCAACATTGTCCTGCACCTACAAGGTACTGCCGCAATGTCGTCCTGGATGTGCCAGCCGATAGCGTCATGTCGCGTTGCCACTGGGAGCGACGGCATACTGCTACTTGACGTGGCAGCAAGTTGGTGTCTCTCTTCACCATGGCCACAACGACTACGACAGATAGAAGCTATGATGAACAAAGAGCTTTCCATGATCTCTAAAACACCGCGAGTCCACAGCCAGGCGGCCAATTCGTCAATCTCATCTCGAGAGAGACGGCGCGCCTAGCTCCTTCGTTGATCGGATCGATTATCTGTCCTCCCAATCGCCTGCCATAGCACCGGAGGTCCTACTGTTGCAACACTTCCTCTCATGCGTCCTCCAACACGCCCATGCACACGCCCACGCCGACGCTCGATGGTCGTCACGCCAGTTGGAGAGGACCATGCCCATGCCCACGCCCACGCCGGCGCCGGCGCTAGATGGTCGACACGCCGGTTGGAGAGGACCATGCCCATGCCTATGCCCACGCCCACGCCCACGCCGATGCTAGTTTTTTTTTTAAATGGGAACGTAGCCCCAGCCTCTGCATCGCGAGGATGCACACAGCCGTTGCTTTTATATTAAAAGTAGAAAAGTTACCATCCACAGTTTTACAACTCACGCATCATCCAAAATAGACACCAAAATCAACCACAAGAATTGCAATAACAACATCCAGCAACTCACTGAATCCTCCTAATATGCAGCCAACCATCCTGGCTGTAAATAGCCTGAACGACCGCCATCAAGCGAGTACATCCAGAATCCATGAGAGCCCGCTGCTCCAACGGCAGAAGGAAGGACCACATGTGCATCCAATATGTGGCCTGATGAATAACCTGCAAAAAATGAGCACCTCTTGATTTGTTAAAAACAACATCGTTCCGACAATTCCAAAGAACCCACACAAAAGCACAAGTTCCAATTTGAATTCGGTCTTTAGTTTTAATATCTATCTCTTCTAGCCAGTTACCAAACATGTGATCAATACGCATGGTTGAGCTATGCTAAACGTGAAATGAAGCAACCTCCAAATATGCCTAACAAAATTACAGTGTATAAACAGGTGTTCAACAGACTCATCACTGTCACAAAACACACATTTTTTAGACCCAACCCAGTTTCTCTTAATCAGATTGTCCTTTGTTAAAATAACTTTGCGCCGCAAAAACCACATAAACACTTTAATTTTTAATGGAACTTTAAATTTCTATAAGTGCTTATGAAGACAAGTGGCATTGCCATGCATATAATCCAAATACATGGATTTAACCGAGAACCCACCGAAAACCGAAAGACCCCAAACAAAGTCATCCTCATCATTATTTAGGTGAATTCTCATGATTCTACGAACTAAACGCAGCCACGCATCCCATCTCTTCCCAACCAAATTCCTTGGAAATTGAATATTTAGAGGACCATGCTCCGTGGGAGGTATGGTTCAAGGCAACAGCCAGCGGACGTTGCATACGCCGGACCGGCGTTCTGTGCCGAGACCACGGCCACCGGCGCTGATGCTACCGCAACTCAGCTTCCCCAAGACAGCCGTTGCGGCCACGATAACCTAACCCGGGCACCCGGCTACCGGGAAGATCCAGCGGCTGCTGGGCATTGGGCAATTCGAAGTAACCACGTGCACAAGCGATTGATCTGGCAAAGAGCGGGCAAACGAAGTAATCTCCCCCATTATTTCTCCTGCAGAGCGTTCTAGGGTAGAGTCTGCTCCCATCAGTCTCGCTTGATTAGCTGATATTTTTCTCATGGAAGTGCAGCAGTTAAGAGTCTAGACTCTCGAGGCTGGAGCCCTCCGTAAAACAGCCGAACTGTTTTCTGCTTGCCTAGAATGTACATGTCACGTAACCATGTGTGTATTGCTTATTTTAGGACCAAGGTGTCATTGCTAACACTTGACTGAATTTATTCAACAATTTCCTTGAGCACACTTTGCAGTTCTGCATTTATTTTTTAATTATACGGGTACTTTACTTTGATTATCCTTTAAATACTGATCCCCTTTTTACACATATGAGGATCATGAGGTGGTTAGCTGATGAGTTTTAAAGCATGCCATTTGTATTTGGGGTGTTTATCTACCGATTTTAAAAGCGTAAACTACTCCCTCTTCTCTTATATACGTGTCGTAGCTTGTCTAGAATTTTTATGCTCACAGCTCATTATTTACATCACTTATTTCGGATCGGAGGGAGTGTCATTTTTAGTTTACAATTATTTTGGGTCAATGTAAACTGATGGTATGGATATAGAAATAAATTAAAGATATTAAAGTTGACACTCTTTTACCGTACATTGTACCTTGTTGCCTTATGAACGGCGACAATTAGCTCCGTGTTAGCGGCAATAATAGTAAATGTTAAGGGCAATAGTAGTAATGTTGGTAATTAAAATAGATATGACAAAAGTGCTTATAGATGTTGTTGCATCATTTTTAAAAAAGTGTAATGTCGAAGAAATAAACAGAGAAGAAGGACGAGAGGCATGTGAGCTGCTTCCAGAAAAAAATATAGCATGATATCTGAGCGGTTCAAGAACGCTTGACACTTCGGTTTGTGTGATTGGAGGTGATTTGGCGGCAGTGTCAGCACGTGTGAAGGTGATTAGGCAGCCATTGGCACCGGTGGAAGTAGAAAATAAAAGATTGACATTGTATCAAACTTTTCCAATGAAAATATTGATTTTTGTGTTCGGTTGCAACGCACGGGTACGTTTGCAAGAATTTAGTCAAAATACAAAACTAAATAGGGAACATAAAACCCAAATTCTCTTTAATATTGCCACCCACCGTAGCTAAATCTTTTTTTGTCTATTGTACCTAGGGATATTGATGCTTTGTTTGGAAGAACTTGCGTCTTTTCCGTTGCATACACATAAAGATTGAAATAAAGAGTGAAATAGAGGGTGTAGATCTTGCGAGGGTTTTTGACTCCTGCTTATTAGATTAGGAGTGTGGTGTTTTTTCTTTTGCCGTTGCAACGCACGGGCATGATTCCTAGTTCATTATATATTACTAGTAGTATATGTTGGATGAAGAATATCCGGGAAAAAGCAAAACCTGTCACCCTTGGTCGTTTTGCTCTTTTCTTTGTTTTTATTTTGGCTTAGCCTGCCCCATGTTTACTTCTTCCATATCATTATAAAAGGCTAGTCTTTTGTCCTTTGCTTAAAAGAAAATTTAGCCCAGGGATCATACAAATAACCTTTTATTGCCCTAGACCGGTCTTACTGAAACACAAAATAAATACATGAAAAGCGAGGCTGAGGTACATCGTTGTTCAACATGATCTGAAGAATCAAGCAACGCTACACATGGTGCCAATTAATATTTTTCTGTTGACTTGTGAAACTTTTATTGTAGACACGCAGCTGCCCCATCATGATAGAAAGCTGGAATTCCCCATGCATCCCATTTTTATGGACATCGCAGATGGATCGAGGGTATGTGCCACTCAGTCCTCATATCAGCCTCTTCTGTACTAACTCCGCTAGGCCAAAATACGAGTAAGGAAAAATGAGCAAAGTATTGCTACAGTTTTTTGGTCCGGCGGGTGAACCCAACGACTTCAGTTCTTAAGGATGGCGTCCCAATGATCGGACTTCAGTTCTTCACCAACCACAGGTCTGTGTATTTATCTCACGGACGTGCCAATTAGCATGTACTAAAGTGAAACCAGCAACGAAACAATAATTTTACACTATGGCATATCTAAATGTTACAGATGGTTGTTAATTCAGATGAAAACTACGAGCCATGCATGTAATTAAGCATCATCATATATAAAGTTAACTAGTAAACATGCCCGTGCGTTGCATCGGGTAATAAATAATAATAAAAGTTCTCATGAAAATTAAAATAAATATAAGATTCGGTTTTTAGATTCCCCGAATCAGATTTTTTGGATAGGTTCTCCAGTTTCCTATGAATCAATGACACGTCATATACTGATATAATCGACTAATCCACTTTCTTATATCTCCCGATGAAATCGATGTTGAGCTGATTTTATTGTCTCACCTCATCGTATTCGCATTGTGATATGGAGTTAGGCCGCAACTTATAAATTATTTTCACCATCTGTCAGTTGCATGGTTTCAAACATATAATCTAACCCACGTGCTAGCAAATACTCCCTCCGTGTCAAAATATAAGATGTTTTAGTATTTTTTTAGACGAAACGAATCTAGACATGTTTTAGTGTGTAAATTCACATGAATCTACACATTAAAACATGTCTATATATGTCTTTTTCAGAAAACGCTAAAACATCTTACATGTCTAGATATGGAGTATATGGGTGCTTTACTACAACCACTTTTTATTTATTTTTGACTTGGGATGACCATGTAACCTTAGTCTGATTTTTATTTTTGGCATGAGATGACCTCCTAACCCTAGTCTGAGTTCCCCTTTCCATATTATCTTTTTTTTGAGATATCCATATTGTCTTCTTGACCATAACACAAGAAGAGGATTCTCTCGTGCAAATCCATCTAAAGCGGAAAACTAAGCTCATTATATGTTAATTTTGAGAGCTTCCAAAAATTTGGCATTACGATTGGTAACAATGTCAACATGAGCTCTCTAATGCTCATAGTATATATGTTACCATGCTATATATTTACATTTCTTGTAACTATAAATTTAACAAAAAAGACACAAAATAATAATTCATATAATGTATATAAGCACATGCAATTAAAGTTGATCTAGCATTAGTTTGAATATATTTATTTATTTTCTTGTTTTATTTGATCTAGTGAGCATACAGAACATTGATCTTTCCTCTCGTGTACAGAATTACCTACAACACCATAGTAAGCACCATGGTTGTCCTTGAGAATGGCATCAGCGTTGCATAGTTGAAGGTAAGAGTTGCTGCCATTGGAAGATAGTGGAACGATGCCAGCCATTGAGTAAGTGGACCATAGTCTGAATATTAAAGCCGAACCATCCTCGTAGAAACTCTGTAAGTAAAGATTAGTCTGACCATGCAACAACCTTACTGAAGGTAGCATAGCATAGCGCAGCATGGACACATGCACATGATATCATGAAACTGCCAAGAACTTGAGATCCAAAATAGAGCACCTGTCAGTCCCACGCACCCACTCCGGTGTAGAGCTTCTGCTGTTGCTCTGCGCCAGCTCCCGCATTGCGACAGAGAAGAGAAGCATGTCGCGAGCATGCATAAGGCAACTTTGCCGCACCTAAACGTGGCGCGATCGGACTCCACAGAAGCAGCAAAGTCACACCCGCCAGCCTCGAGCCGAAGCCGGAGCAGCGCAGCAAGCCCATCCGCGTAGCTGCAACTCTTGTACAATGTATAGTTGGAGCTACTTGCCGTGTTCATCATCCCCCGCCACGCGCGAGGGCGGCCAAGACGACTCAGCCGATCTTGTCGATGATGAAGGAAACAGACAGTGGACCGCAAGACTCATCCCGCTTCAGCAGCCAGATGTACCCGCCTCGCATGAACAATTCTAGATCGTTTACATTGCCGTTGTCGACTCAATCTCGACGTTGCTTCTCTCCCTGGTGGTCGCCGCTGTGCTTTTTTTCTTGATCTCTTATCCAAACCCTTGCTCGTACGTTTTATCCCTCGGAACGAGATTGAAAAACATGGTATTGCTACTACCGAGGATGGATAAATTCAAATTACTCGGAAGATTTGGGATTTCGTCAAACATATATGCAGAAGGTCAAGTGTGCAGCCAGTCGGGGCATATAGCGGCAATCAAATTAAGATATAGAGAGAGTACGACTAGCTCCGTGTCCTAGCCGGTCACGCTGACCGGCGAGTTCGTGCCGACATAGTCAAGGAACCTCAAGTCGGATAATAGGTAGTCACGTCCTTGATGTTGGGGCAGTCGCGCTGCGCTCGAGGAATCCCTACCGCGACACAGAGATCAGGTCGAGGCGTTTGTGTCACCGCGGCAAAGGGCCAGCACGGAGATCAGGTCTGGCACCACGACTTCACAAATAACACAAAATCACGATGCTTAATTACCTTTGACTGTTGGCTGGTGGCAGGAGATGCATCGCTTCCAGGTTCTCTGTCTCACGATGTATGCGATTCTTTCTAAAAAGCTTTGGATCGATTTGGTCCCATATTTAAAGGCATGTGCAACGCATCTTGGGCGATGGGTCTTGGCTGGTTAGTGCTTTGAATAGGACACGGTCTCGTGCGGAACTATGACTCTTTGATGGGCCGACCCAAACCAGCGACAGGAACCATATGACCGGTGTTAGCCAGAGAACACACGCACCACGAAACGATCAGAACGGACGGCAAGAAAAAAGTAAAAATAAAATAAAATCGGTACGTAACTTATAGGTGGCACGGTGGGTAAATTTTATCAACTTAGATGGCAATTTTGATGACGGACCGACCGACCAAGCAACCAACCAGGAAAGCCTTAACGCCTTTATTATTAACTAGGAAAAATGCCCGTGCGTTGCAACGGGAAAAGATGTGTCGAGGAGGCACACAAAATAATTTATCATTGATATGCTTGGTGCATGTCAGAAATTCTCTATTAAGGGATTAATTAATCTTAGTAGTTGATGAGAACATCATTAGTCGGAAGGACATATCTGACATGTACATTTGTCGAGGAGTTCTTCATACTTAATAAGTAAGATCATACTAAAATCTGATAGTATCTCAACTGATGGCGAGTACAAAAATAATTATTTATTTTCGTAAATTATTAAAATTCTATCATCCTCCAAAGAATCACATAATATGTTCATCAATAAATGATGACCTTAGACAAACCTTGCTGACTGGGGTCCCAACAACATTTTTATAAGAACCTTCTTTTGCGGCTATCTCATTAGAAGCTTTAAAAGCATAAGAAATTGGGAATAGATCGTCTCAAAGAGATCTTTTGTTAACTGCTTGGTCTGATGAACAATTTCATATTAATGTGTATCCTATCAGCGAGGTGCAAAATGAAATAGGCCCACTTGTAATAGATTTTGATGTACCAATAGCATGGAAAGTAAAATAAAAATGTCCGCTAGGCCTTGAAACCCAAATTCTAATTAGCATGTGCCCGTGCTTTGCAACGGGAGAGAATAAATCAGCGTTGCGCATGCGCGCAAACTAACCTCATATTGGTACAATTACGACGTGTTGCAAAAACCAGCAACCTTTAGCATGTTCAGGACGTTCGCGCCACTACTTCCCCCGTCCGCCGCTATAGGAACCTCACCCCACTCCAAGAATGCCTTCACCTCCCTGTGGTCGGGTAGTAGTTGAAGGAAAGGAAGGTGGATAATTCATTGGAGGAGGATTTGGGATGCGGATGCGACACTTTATCGATCATCTGTTCTGACATCGGCGATGCTGAGGCCTTCACCTACGAATTCTCATCAGGTTCGAAAGTTGTTGACGTGGTGTTGGGGAGAGGGTGATGGACTAAAAAGGGAAAACATTTCGAAAGCGGAAACAGAGTATAAACCCGCCAGACCTTTAAACCGTTTGCAACAAAATACCGAATTTCATTAGTACCGAGGACGATGTAAATTGGCCGTAAACATCATTCATTACAATCTTTACTTGCTAAACTGAACATAGAAGAATCTGACATGTGGACGAAGATGCAGCTTTAATATTCAAATAACATGGAAATTTTTAAAATTCAATGTGCACCTTCTTCAGTTAGTAGGGATGTATCTAGTTTTTTTTGTTTGTCAAGTGATATGTATCTAGATTGACACAGCGACCCTTCGTGCAGGGAATGGTGCTGATATGTAAAGCAGCCTGACCCCATGGGCCACAGCTTCGTGCTAGCTATATCTTGTTTGCTCATGTTGAGCATGTTTTTCTTTTTGTCGCGAACGTCTAGTTCAAGACCTTTGCATGTACAAATCTACCAATCCCGTATTAGAGAGGCGTGGGCCCATCAGTACAATGGTATGGTATTTCAACGGGTCTGTTGCTTGCTTTCCTCTCTTTCTAGGTGGCTTGTTGATAGTCAATTTCGATTATAGGTCTTGTACTATTCAACATACGTGCAGATGCAGATCACTTTTTTTTTAGAACACATTTAGTACACCTGTGCAATGGGTCTTGGCTCATCAGCGATGGTTGTTAACTGGGCCGGCCCAGACCATCGATGGTGGGGAACAAAGGAAACGACGTACCCAGCGAGCCATCAGAAAAAATACCCAGCAAAAGAACCTGCGATCGATCAAATCAACGGGAGACGTACATGAACGGGACAACGTACGAAACCAAACCAAAACGGACGAAGGAGAAAGCTTACTTCCTTTATTATTAGGTATAGATTAATAGGAAAGATGCCTGTGCGTTGCAACGGGGGAGAAAAATCATTTCATCGTCGAAACACACAAAATTCTTGTCGATACAACCGCGGCGTGTTGTAGAAACAAACGACGTCAAAACAATGGCCACATCCTCTTTTTGTCCGCGTGACCATCCGCAGAACAATTGGGAAAAACAATGACGGATCAATGAAGAGCCAATTAGAGGAGAATATTTAACAGAAGTTTTCTCTCGGGCTTTTTGGCACTAGTGGCATTTCTATTCGGCTGAAAAAATCAAGCATCACAGCTTGTCGAAGAACACTTTTGACAATTATATATGACAAATAAATTAACACGAAAAGTCTACCAGCTAGTGATTCATGGATTCAGAAGGGTCAAGCAAAAAATTAAGTACAAAGGTTGTACAGCTATACAACAGTCAAGCTAACATTACTGTAAAACTACATATTATATTTTGTATGGTACAGGAGCCAAAATACGAAAATTATAGAGATGTGAACAAACATGAAAAGGATATTACCTCGGGTAGCCAAACAACTTGTGGTCGTTAATTCAGTGCAACAACGTGCTCACGAATCAAGCTATGTACTCATTAAGAAATTAGCTACATGAAACTTTTGCTCTGTATCGTTGTCCCTGCTTTTAGATCTCTTTGCATTCAAAAGAAGGTCGGCCTGTTTTTTCTTCCAGAGCTCGTACCTGCTATTGCCGTTGCTACTCTGCTCTGCTGGTAGAGCTCTCCGATTTCGCTTCTCCCCCGTCTGTAGTCGTTGAAAGTGAGCACATGTCGTCATCGTTGATCACCATCCAAAGCGGGACACGGAAGAGTCAAATCAGATCAGAAAAATTATTAAGCCAACAAGCAAAACTGCTCTTTCATGAGCTCCGCCTGGAGCAGTCTCGGTCTCAACTCTAAACCATGCATGGCCGTGGTCATTGGAATTAGAGGAGCCTGGAGGCGCACGACGCGGCAGGGGCGCCGGAGCCATAAGGCGTTGAGCAGCGGCTCTCAAGCTTGCGCAGCTCGAGCGTAGGCGAGGCGAGCATGAGCTCGTGCAGCGAGCGCTCTCGCCAGCGCCGCCGCATGGCGTCGGGAGATAAGTTGTCGACAACACCGCACTTCCCCGTGGGCTTCTGTTCGTATGAAACAAATCCAACTTAGCAGGCACACTGGTAGAAAAATGGCCTTCGGTATGCCAGCATCAGTCCCCAAGCGTCGCGCCCCGTGACTAATGAGTCTTTATTCCCGGGTCGCCAGGAGACCCGCGACAGAAGGTCAGACGTCGCGGTTTGGGAAACGCGTTGCCGCGCGTGGAGGGAATTAATTCCGGTTGACCTCGCCGCCCGGGACTATTGGTCCTTTATTCCCCGTTCCCGTGGCCAACCGGGACCATTGGCTCTTTATTCCCCGTGCCCGTGGCCAACCGGGACTAAACATCGTGCCCATCGGCTTCTCGCCTTCCCGCGGCGGTTTTTATTTCGCGAAGAGGCAGAGGGCGCCATTTCCACTGCTCGCTCTCTTCTTCCTCTGTTCTTCCTCATTCTTCCTCTGTTCTTCCTCTCTCGCCATTTCAAGCACACGCACGCAAAATGGCTGAATGGACGGAATACGATGGGAAGACACCATGCGGCAAGGATTTGGACGTGCTCTTCAGCAACAGTTGCGCGCGGCTGCCTGAAGCTCTAGGTCGTTTGGCCGATCTGTATTGGGCAGCTCCCGAAGAACACCGGTTCTTTGGGCTCGATCTGGAGTACACGGCGAATCAGCAGGATGTTGCCGTCATCCAGATTTCGTTCAAGGAGACGGTGTTGGTCTTCCAATGGTCAAGGTACGTAGAAGCTAGCACACGTCCACGTACAAATCTTGCATGCATGCATTTCGGGTTTTTTGGTTGCATGTGAAGAATACATATGTGCTGCAACTAATCTAACACATAGCCTATTTTTGTTGTTACAGTAGCTCAAGGCATTGCCCGGACCTTGTTGATTTTCTTGTCTACAATGGGTTTGACTTTTGCAGCGTTGACATCACGCAAGACCGCGTGAAGTTGGCGCGCATCGGTGTTGTGATACCTGAAGATCACTATATTGATCTTCAGAATCTTATCCAGTTCACGGCCAAAGACCGGGATGGCTGTCATGGCAAGCTACTTAATCGACCCCTGCTATCACCGGATGAAGACTGATTTCCACGGGACAATCACTACTATTGGGAGGAGACCCCATTGCGCATGACGAACCTCAAGTATGCGGCCATAGATGCATATGTTGCGTACGAGTTGTTCCGCATCTACTCGGCGGGGCCATAGATGATGTATGCGTTCGATATTGCGCATGTAATGGTTATCTATAATTAGTAGTATATATATGTAATGGATAACTTTTGTGATCGACTCTATAATATATGTTAATTATGAAATGTGATCGACTCTATGTTTGTGTTATGTGTGATCGACTCTATGCATGTAATTAATATTGTTTGTATTATTGTTCTTTATTTTTTATATATTTTTTCATTTTAAGATTTTAAAATGAATTAGTATTATTTTTCTTCATTTTTTGATATATTATTTGTATTTTTAAGATTTTAAAATGAATTTGTATTATTGTTCTTAATTTTTGATATACTATTTGTATTTTAAGATTTTAAAATTAATTAGTATTATTGTTCTTCATTTTTGATATATTATTTGTAATTTTAAGATTTTAAAATGAATTAGTTCTATTTTTCTCAATTTTTGGATATATTATTTGTATTTTTAGAAATAATACAAATTAAAAGTTAATGTTTATTTATTTATTCAAAATTATTAATTACATCATTACTTTTGTTTATTAAAGATTTATTTGCAATTCAAACAATTAAGAAATGTGGCTTCGACTAACATGTTAATAAGATTGATATGATACTACTATCACATACATGCGTGAGAAACACTTGGATTCGAGACGGGATGGAACTCGGAAGTTAAGCGTGCTAGTGCTAGAGTAGTGGGAGGATGGGTGACCGAGCGGGAAGTATGACCATGAGTAAGTAATTTGACTAGGGATAATCTTAGTTAGACACTAAGCAAAGCAAATAATACAAATTGTGAAAAAAAGAAGGGAGTGAAAAAAAAGGGAGAGGGAGTGAAAAAAAGGGAGTGAAAAAAGGTGAGAAAAATAATTAGAAACCAAATGAATTAAAAAAATTACGAAATAAATCTAGTCCCGGTTCATGTGGCCAACCGGGACTAAATGTCCTCCGACCCCAGGCTCCGCCACCCGCCCACGTGGACGGGCCTTTAGTTCCGGTCCGTAAGTAGCGGGACTATAGGGGGGGGCCTTTAGTCGCGCGTAGCTAGTCCCGGTTGCCTGGACGGGATTAATGGGCCTGGCGAACCGGGACTGTAGGCCTTTTTTCTACCGGTGGCACCTGCGCGAATCGGGCGTCGTCGTGCATCTAAATTCTCTCGTCTTGCGCTCCTCCGCGTTCCCTTCCTCCCGAATCCCCACGTCGGAGCTGGCTGGAGCGGGATGCATCAACTAAAAATCGAAACTGAACTCTAGTCCTGATAGGAAACCTACATGAGAAACGTTTGCCCAGGTGTACGTGCTATCAGGGAGAGAGAGCCAGAGATCGTTTCCATGTCCTCGTTTCAGGAAACGGAACGGACAAAAGGAGGTAGCCAATCTCTGGTCGTAGGAACAGCGATGACGGAAACTTAAATATAAACGGACGAAAACGTAAAGGTAAAACGGACGAAAAAGGGAGGAAGGAACCTTCCTCCCTTTATTATTATTAATTATTATTATATTATTAGGAAACGTGCCCGTGCGTTGCAACGGGAAAGTAAAATGTACATGTAGAAAAAAATAATCCGGAAACATGCTTCCTCTGTGATCATAGAACCATGCAAATACCCTCCGATGAAAGGATTAATTCGCCCAATCTTAATTCATATTCAAAGAATAAGCACACCAACTTTTAGTGAGCAGGTTTAACCTGATACTAAGTTTGGGAATAACCAGTTCTATTATTGTGTTTAGTCAACACAACAGAACATAAGTGTCAGAAATTCAATGAACTGAAAAACTCATTCTAACGGGGAAGGTGATCACAACCTTATGCATGACATTAAGAAAAAAAAATGTCTTCTATGTAATACTATTCACTAAGCTGCCTAGTGATCAGTCCATTCACTTGTATGTCATTGCAACGAGATCAGCAGCATAGTGCATCTAAATTTGTTAACTACGACCTGTTCAGGAGACATTAGTATTTAATGAAAATCTGTACCATCTGATTTCAACAAACAAAGTCAATAATCTCAAGCCATTAACGTTCTCCAAAAATTGCAACACTTAAACTTATTTCATTGGTCCAGGTTCTAATTGTAGTGAACAATCTCCATCGTCTAAACTGACAGAGTGCACACCATCTACCAAATTATTTTTATATTATGTTAGGATAAACATTGTGTGGTAATACAAGCAGCAAACAAACTTCCTCGACCATGAGCCAGGGGCACTGAGACCATGGACCATCAGGCCTCTCCCGACAATCTCAAATTATAAAACAGCA